>JAQGAD010001461.1:0-19478 GCA_034696625.1 Isotomurus palustris | reverse complement strand
ACAAGAGGAATTAATTCGCTAGTTGACCTTTTGGGACATGAATTCAATGTCTTCCGTGTTTTTGTAATGCTCCTTGTTTCGTAACATGTATAAAATATGGATTGATTTGGTGGTGAGCGAAGAAGCCGACATGGAGTTTTGTGTTTGCTTACATGTCTTCTCTCCTTCTTATCTCCTCAACTCTGACTTATCATTATCCTCATAATGGAGTCAGGGCCTCTCGTCGTTGTTTCAGATTCATTTCAGACTATTCACACTGACTCGTGAGCAATTCGATTGGCAAACAGTAAAGATCACTCACTCTGAATGCACTTGACTTGGTATTTGGTAAATATGGCTTGTGGTTTAATAGTTAACAACAGAATCGATAAATCACAACCGTATCATCGTAAAACAATCTGACATAGATCGAATAACACTAACTTACACGATACACGAACCCCCACACCACAAAACACCTTAGCGGGCGTCTTTACGATTATGTCCTGCAGATAAAATTACACCACTCACTGGCAGAAGAATACATTTCCCGATAGTATCCAGTAAATCCAGTTCATTTCCATTGTAGGACATTTGAACTATGCGAATATGGTGTTAGGAATGGTCCAGAAGGGTGTAATAAATATAAATGGTTTGTGCCCTGGGAAGCGAATGTTTCCCAGTATTTCCCATGGCTGTAAATTGTAAAGTATGAGTGAGTGGATGAATGACGCTTGCAAAATGAAGTGTGGGGGAGTAGGTACGAAACGAAAGAAGGAGTGAGGTCAGATTGACTGAATCAACAAGAGTGGTTGGTGGCTGTGATGAGAGTTGTGGAGTGACTGACTAAGAAGTAAGAAGAAGGGAAACATATTCTGTGAGGACGGATTATTAGAGAGGATGGATTAACAAATTGCCCAATGGAGCAAGAAAACATTGTGTGTGAGGAGTGTTGTAAATAAACCCCCTACAAACGACGATGACGATGGAGATCACTTTAATGATCACATAAGTTTGCTCCCTGTTTCAATAGACTTCCATACTGAGCGAGTATGGAGTTTTTGGAGGTTCTTCCGTGGAAGGAATTGCGATGAGTCAATAGGAATTTCACCTTTTCTGCGAAGAATCTTTGGATCTTTTTGGAGGAGGAAAGTGACTTATTGAATTAGTAGTGACTTACAGTGAGTGAGGAGGATGTCTTGCTCGATGAACTCCATGGATGAGTCCGTAATGAAGAAATTAGGAGCTGGGATAATTTGGTATCATTATAGATTACGATTATTGATTGAGATTGGGATTACAACTGAACGTTTGTTTGTGATTGTAACGGGTTAAGGAACCCATAATTTTGTTGGGCGACGAGTCTTCTGGGAGCAGAGATGTGAGTTCGGGCTCTGTAACACAGTCTCTATAATGTAATCCGCATCTACGCAAATCTAAAACTTGTTTTTTGTGCCCCAATCGAAGGAATTTTGGCAGACGAAGGGTATGAAATAAACCTCAACAACCACTCAGTAGTCACCGACACCTTCTTCAGACTTTACACTGCTTCGTTAGCTCTTGATTCATTATCCACACACAAAGACCTCGAAAGCAGCAGATTCAGATGAGGCACCCAAGCCTCCACCAACCTTCCATCCTTCCATCCGACCACTTCTTTCTCTTTGGGAACAAAAAACGCTGTTCTCTCAGAAATCTAATTTTGGACTTGGGAAATCAACTTCTTCGTTTAATTCACTGCACACGCAGAGAACGCGAGAATGATGGTGATGAAAGTGATGATGATGTCCTCGTGGAAAGTCCAGGACGGAGATGATTTGGAGATGATCTCTGAAGAAGATGAGGCTCGAAAACAAACAGAGAGACACGACAGACGACAGCGAGTGATGGTTGCGAAGCTCCCACACCACTGAGGATGAGTGAATGAATCGAAGCTCGTCGAAGCTCTTGTGTCATAATAATTACCCCGAGAGAGAGACGATGCAGTGATGATGTCTGAAGAGGGTTTACCAAGTCAACTTTTAAAAGCATCGCATACAAAGGAACACAAAGGATCTGCTGTGTAAGACTTGAGCAAGACTTTTATTGCATCTCCAGGGAAGGAGCAGGGCTTTTAGACTGCTTGCAGCTGGAGGCTGGAGGGGACTTAATCTTCTGTGGACGGTCCAAGACTCAAGACGATGAGGGTGGAATAAGTTTTTGTTCGAATGGGGTTTAAGATGAGACATGTGTGTGCAGAACAAAATCGAGAGTTTGTCTCCAAGTAGAAAGAAAGTCTGGATAGAGAGGTTACGTAATGCTGAATGTGGTTGGGCGGTCGAAGAGATGTTCGTAGGAGAGAGAAAATACGCTCCTGCATTTTTTGTCTCAGTCTTTTGAAAAGGATTTGTGTTTCTCATGTTGAAAGTAGGCAAATGATGAAGAAGATGGGTGTTTCAATGAGTTGGTGGTGGACTGGTGGAGGTTCATCCCCTTCTTTTGACTGACGTGCCAGTGGAATAAAGGGATGATCAAGAGCATTTCATAACATTTCTCACATCCTAGTTTCCATCTACACTTTTACACTCCACACACACACACACCATGTCATTAATATTATTAGTTCATGCTCCTTACTTAATGCACTCTCTTTCCTTTGATGCACAAGCTGGGCTTATATGCTCCAGCTCACCCACAACTTCTCTTCTTAAATTAATCTTAACCCTTCGAATCATCGCGTGTATGTAACCTTCGTAAGAAGAGCAGTCGAAACACACATGGAACTTTATTGTGGGTCTCTCCAAATACAAACAGATCTCTTTGGCCTACTAATTACGCTTAATGGGAGGAAATGGAGGCCTGGGAGATTCACAAGTGTGTACATGTCTGCGAGTGTATCCGATTTCGGAGTGACGAATGACTTTCAACAGGAAGTCGGGAGAGAGGAGAGTTTTGCTCATCGCAGGACTGTCATCTGCTGTCATTCTACAATACGAACCTGGATAGCTAACTACTGATGAGGTATTCAGGTATTAATTTGTAGAAGAACTAGGATTTAAGCAGTAACTAATGTAAGTGTCTTGGCTTGGAGGAGATAAATCTTGGTTGCATAACATTATAACCTAACGAGGGGGAGTGTAGTGAAGAATGGAGAGAACGTGCCAAATGTTTATTTCCTGTGAATGAAATTGGAATTCGTGTGTATGGAAAGAAGCGTTTCCTTATTTACGGCTGTGACCAACTGGCTCTCCCAAATGAAACTCACAGGCAAAAGTGAAAGGTCTCCCTTGGAGAGGCTCGACCTTTGAGAAATTCGAGACACGGCCATAATGACACGGCCCATTCTTTAAGACTTTAAGGCTAGTCTTCGACTTTGGACTTCGGAGGCAGCAGAGCAAATGGGTGGAAATCGTGAAACTTGAAAATTTGAAATATGACACCTTTGACTCCAACAAAAGAGTGTTTCCTTCAGCAGAAGAAGCAGCAGACACTCAAATTGAAATCCAAAGACGCTGGAGAAAACTCCCAGTTCAATTCAAAAGCGCTTTTCTGAAGTTTTGAAGTTTTCTATGCAAATCGACACTCGATTGCACTTCAATCGGACGTACTGCTTTTTGTGCAGAGGACCACCCATTCTTTCATATTGAAGATGCTGACATCTTCGTCCCCACCTATTCCTTCGAGAGAGGATGTGCCCTGCATCTTGATCATCTCAACTGTCATCATCAATTATTGCTAACTTACTTAGCTTGCGTTCGCCTTTTGATATTCTTACATCGAAGAAAGAAATGAAATACAAGCCTGTCAAGTCATGAGTCTGCAGACACTTTTGTAATTTATGGCCTCAGAGGGAGTTCGAACTGCGAAGTGTCTTGAGAGAACAATACTTCTATTTACTCCTCTTAACTACTTGTTTCATCCAAACAAAATAAATACTATATTAAAATCCTGCTGACGCAACGAATTCATTCTCTAATCTTAATATTCTTTAGATTAAATATAGGCCATCGTATTTATTGACACCACTACGTGGTGACAAACTGTCTACTGAATAATTTTGCACCAATGCAATAAGTCGTAGAAGTAATTAACATGTCATGAACTCGTGATTAAATTCCTCGCTATGCAATATACTCGCAGTGGGTCTCAACACTCAGCTATGATGCACTATTTACTCAAGAAACGGAGAGAAGAAGCCTGCTGAATGCAAATCTCATTACTTTTCCTGACAGCAGCAGAAATCATAAAACCACAAGCTCAAGCCACCCCAAACTCCTCAGTTTGATGTTTGACCTTTCTCACACAGTAATCGCTTATCACTTATCGCTTATCTTAGAGCTGCAGTTAAAAAGCCTGGCTTACCGTGATGATGTTTGAGGAAAGGAAGTCGCATGAGGTGATCTCTGATCTTCCAATTGGGGATGAGGGAGTAACTCCGCGTTCCGAATTTCTTTCCATTAGATCCTTGCTGAGCTAAAACTGCTTTCGCACTCTCGCAGTTCAGATGATTGTGGTGATGCACATTGTGAGGGTGGCTGTCATTTTCACTCTCACCGAATCCACCTCCTCCCAACACTTTCTTCATGTTGACGTCCCCTCCTCCCTTTCCGAGGAGTCTGCATTCCCCAGAACTCCCTCCAGGATGACATTTGCACTGACCAGGAGTACACAAAAGTGAAATTGCTCTCCTGTCCAGCTTCTTTTTCCGTCCAAAAGTCCCTCCGAGAGATGCAGTCTCTCCGTGTCCGGTGTGACCTCCTGGATGAAACGCTAGCGATACTTTCATCTCCTTCAGGTTGTTATTCACATTGTTGTCTACTTCACAAGAACCCATCGTCGTCTCCAAGTTGTGACCTATTTCAACCTCAGAGGAACTTTTAATAAGGAGATTCTCCACTTCCAAGTTTAACTGATCCAATACACGATCGTGTTTTTGTTTCACGCGCACAACTTCAGCGAGGATGTCGTCTGTGCTTGTGGAGAAACTTTTGAAATGCTTCGGGCCTAGCGGAGTCGAAGCTAAGGATGAACTTAACGAGTCACAGCCTCCTGGAACGTCCAGAGTTTCACTCAGAACTTGTCGAAATGCACTTCCACCGGGAGTAAGTCCGTAATTGGACATGTTAATGTATCGTTGCACATCTCGGATCTCTTCGTACTCATTTTCACTCTCAGAGTTTTGTTCTTGTTCCTTGGGGGGCAATGGGGGCACTGGTGGGAGGGAATGATAGGCTGATGAAGAAGCGTTATTGGAAGTGAGGAAGGCTTGATTAACAGAAGCACTGCAGACACTCAAGTCCTCTTTGATTTGTACCAAGTGAGAGTCGTATACGTAATTGTAGGGATTGTAGTTGTCTCCTCCTGAAGACTCCCCCGGAGGAGGATTCGAAGGAAAAGGTGGGTGAGGTCTTTCAGGACTCACCAAATGGGAAGTTTGGAAGTTATTTCGACGGGGTTGCTGTAGCTGGTGTCCATTTAAATTTAAGGAATGTTGTTGTTGGAGTTGCGGAGGGTACGAAGTCTTCAAATCCTCGATGTAACCTTCGTCCAATACCTGGAAGAAGTAGATACAAAAACATGTTGTCAAATTCAAATTTATTGCATGGAAATCAATAGCAGCAGGAGGGTAGTAAATATCTTACAATCTTACAATAAGGAACTATATTTGCAAATCTAAGTAATGTAGATAAATATTTAGCAAGGTGATTTGCATGGAGAGAAGTCTCACTCGTGCATCACGTGTTGAGTTGTAGGCTAGGGGAACTGAACTACTTTAGTCTAAAAGTCTAACATAGATAGTTTACTAGTATGAGAGTATTATAATTGGATTGTGTCCCTGGATTTCTCATGGAATTGCATGCAGCCCACAATGAGAATGTCAGATTTTTATTTAGGGATAAAGCGTTTCTGGTTGGATGCATGCAACAAGGAATATGGATTCGGAGACTGAAATACACTGTGAATACATATTGGGAGTATTTGGGAGCGACATCACCCCAATAGGTTTCGCAACGCTAAGAGTTTACTCCTTCATGAAAAATGCAAAAGGCTTATCATCAATCCGGTCGATAAATTGATTTGATTTGAGTACATTAAAAGGCTGCTTGCTCTTCTACCTCTACCTTCCCTACGTTAAGCCTCGTTACATGTTGACTACGTGTGTTGCGTATGACAGAGGAATGCAAATGAACTGCTACACTAGCATTGGAGCGTCAATCAAACAGAGCAAATAAATAAATCAGAGCTACGATTGAAGTGAGGAGGAGATTAGATGATACTAAAAGAGTTTCTCTAGTATTGGCGATAAACAGATGGGGTGTTTAGCGATACGGAGGTCTTCAAGGTAATCCTGTTCCACAGGGGAATTAGCAGTAGCTTTTAGTAGTTTTATGGGACCCCAGCAGCTTCTGCAGGTCTTCTTGACTCTTGAGAGGTTGTCATGAAGTATGCGAGGGGAAAGAAAAGCCGGTTAGTCTTTTTGCAGACACTTTCATCATCTGTCGCTTAATAAGATGTCTGTGGAGATGGGGGAGACACTCGGAGCTTTCGGAGGTTGGAGGTGGATGAGAAATGTTTAAAGTTGAAGAGATTGAATGGGATCATTTTGAACCTCTGGGGACTCCTTGACCGCAATCTATTTTGTGTTATCTACGCTATTTGCTGCGTACTGTAAAAAGCACAACCTAAGCCAGAAGAGTCTCTGGCAGCGTATAAAGTATAAATACAAATAGTATAAATATAGCGAATGGCACATGCAGCAGCAGAGAAAGAGAGTTCATTCATACTGCGCCCTCCTATCTTCTTATGATGGATGCTTGCTTTAAATTAAATTCATGAGATGATTCAATGGAAAAACCCCATCATCGATATACTATACATTACGATACGCATAAAATGTATTATACTTAATGCACACTCGGGATCAGTCACCTTTATTGCTCCAATGTTTGTTCTTACCTGGTTGAAATTCCTGGAGGGATTGTTCATTTGGAGGAGGTGATGCTGAAGTTTCTTCCGTTCGAAACTCCCGGAGTACTTCATCCGATGGGGATTCATGGGAGCCTGAGGATGATGATGAGCGTCTTTTCCAGAGATTCCTGTGATGTTGACATTGGATGGGTGGTGGTGATTGTGCAGGATGACTCCTGGAGGAAGCGCAGTCACTGGAAGACCGTAGTGGTAGTGGTCATGTTGTCTTTGTCGCTGGTGAAGCAGCTGCTGTTGTTGCATTTGGTGCTGCTTTAAAGCGACGAAGTGGTTTTGATAAGACAGAGGATTGAATCCACCGGGGGGATTCTGGAAGAGAAGCAAGTGATCCTGGTCTCCGTTGAACTTGGAGGAGCTGGAAGTCGACATCCTACCTAGACTTCCGTTGGAAGATGAAGCGTGTGGAGGAATGAAGGGAGGACCTCCCACTCCTTGAATAGGTCCACCCGCAGGATTGTTGTTGATGGAGTGGGTGGGATGGAAATGGCCGGGATGAGAGGGGGGTGCTTGAGGTGGAGGCATGTTCATTGACGTCATCGAGTGCATTGTTGGTTCAGGTGAAGGAGGCTGCTGATGGTATTTGGACTTTCTGTATGGCGACGCTGTGTAGCGAACTGAGAAGGGCCAGTTTGTGCAGGAAGACGCACCGGAGGAAGCAACGACTGGATTCCCGTTTCCGGTGTTGTTGTTGTTGTTGCTGCCTGTGGTGAGGTGATGGTGATGAAGACCATCTTCGACTCCCAGAAGACCTGCAGCAGCAGCAGAAGTCCCCACTCCATTCGTGAACGACATCTCCGTCAACAGGAAATGTCACAAAAATTGACACACTGAAAAATGCAATCATAATAACAGTGAGTCATTAGAATGTGATTTATTCAATTGGCTCTCAAAAGCTAATTAGACTATTTCTTTGTTTCATTTCTGTGTGATTTTTTCATAGCAATAGTGGTTCTCTTAATGGGCTTAACTGTAGTTTGCTGCGTTTCCTACACAAATGTTGGTGAGTGTTAGTGTTTGTGATGTGGTGGAGGGTATTTACCTCGATTTACATTAACGAATTTGTAGGTGGTTGTGGTGTGAGACCAGTGAGACGTTCCCCGAGGAGATGGGGAAGATACGCTCAGAGATTCTCATCACGATGGTCATTATTTATTTGCTCACACTGTTATGTGTATGTATGGTGGTGGTGTATCAACTAGAATCAACTTGTTTGTTTAAATCCCCAGAGATAATGACATATCGCACGGAGATTTATGCTTTTTTGATTGCACAGCCTTATGCCGATTGCAGCCAGGTTTACAAAACATGACAAATGAAGTTTTCCCAAGAAGAGTTTGGAGGAGAAACGGGGTATACTCACGAGAGAGTAGGACGGGCTCTTTGGCTTGCTTGGTGCGGATTAAACTGTTTAATAGCCAAAGGAATGTGAGGTTTTATTGTCTTGAAAGGGCAAGTCAAGCCAAGAGGTTTAAATATTAAATACGGAAAGTCTGTTGCTGCTCTAGACGGAGAGGAATCTTTGGACATTGGAGGGTCGTAAAATGAGTTCTATCGACTTCCTTATTCATGTGCACTTGACATTCTTGACCTTTCAAGTCCAGCTGAGTGGGAGCCTTACCCTTTAGTCTATTTATAATTTAGCTATGTTAGACTTATTCATGTTTCACTCTCAAATGATAATGAGTTGACAAGTTTAAGTTTGCTACGGGTTCTTCAAGGGATCATTATGTGATTTGTGGAAGTTCTAGATTCTTAATTCGAATGTGATTATCTGATGTAATGTGTAGTTGATGTTGAAATCAAGGGCTTGATTTACATTGACATTAGTGATGCTAACTGATAAAAATTAGTCTTATTTGTTGAATGTTAATACTAATGAACGGAAGTCATGGAAGATCAGAAGGAAGATTGTTTCCTCGGACATCCTTACAAGTTACAACAGGCAGGCACTTCAAGCTCTACTACCTCTTGAGCACACTTATTATTACTTGCCATGATTGTTCTTTTGATGGCAGTGCAGGTGATTTCGTGCAAAATCTACAAGTGTGACGATCACAATGTCAATGTGTCTGTGTCACGAGTGCTAAGACTATTATGAGAAATGCAAGATAAATGTACAACACGTGTCTCTTTCTTCTCTTTTCTTCTAGTTTTCTATCACTAACTCATTTCTGTTCTGCTGCAACTGCTGCTACAAAACAGTATAGAATTCTTTATAAAATCTTAACTTGCACCCTAGCCATGCATACTTAATGGTTAAACTGATTTGTTTGTTATAAACGGACTAAAGGGGAAGATGAGTAAACCAATGAAGTCTCAGAAGTCTGTGTAGATCGACCAATCATTCCCGAAGCACTCGAGTAAAGATGCAAGAAAACTAGCCAAAATGTCAGTTGGCCTCAGCACGGGCACTTTAACTAACTAACACCTTCTTAGACCCGAAAGACACTTAAATGACATGCACAATTAAATATTAAACAACCACTGTGTAAAGTAAATGTTATCGTTAACTCACCTTATTCATTTTTCCAGGAAACTGGCCTATAATTAATGCTTAATATTTAACACAAAAGTCACAGAGCTCACAACATTTAGACACAGGTAGTAGTAGTAGTGAAATGGAAATGATGAAGAGAGTGAATGTTTACTTGCTGGGATTGAAGAAGGAAGGAAGAAAGGCTGGAGATGGAGGACTTAGGAATTCGGTAGCGTCAAGAGGAATTGTGTGAGGATGAATGGAGGGTACTTCGTGAAGGGCTTCTCTTTTTTCTTGAAAGGGTCATAAATTCCTTGTAAAGCACATGCAAGTGATGGTGAGGACTGGTGAGTCTGTTCCTCAGGTGTCTTTACTGCCTCTCTCAACTGCCAACCCTCTCTGAAGACTGAAGAGGTGTTTGTGTTGTGTAATGGGAGGCATGCATATAGGCTGGGCATATCTGGAAGACAATCTTCTACTTCTTCTTCTTCTTCTTGACTTCGTGAAGACCCTGAGGGCGTCTCAGCCATTGGCACTGCAGTCGGTGAAATGCATGGGCAAGCAGCACAGGTGAGATGGCCCTATCTGATCCACTTTTCTCACCTCCGTCTTTTCCTTCAGGAGAAGCACCTCTTCAGACTTCAGACATCCTCTGCATAAGGCACGGCCACTCAACTGCGATTCCTTCTCCACTTATCTCACAACTTATCTTACTAATCGGAGCTAACCACCCGAAAAGTCGACGATGAGTAATAATGAGTGTGTTTAACACAACAATCCATGGCAGAGAACGTAGAACCACTTCCACACAAACACAAAAGACTTGTTGATGATGGGACTGCCCACTTTTCATGCTTCAAGGCTTTAGTTTTGACGTGAGCGTTGACGTACAACAAATGTCGTTACGGGAAGACGGATTTTGACGTGATGAAGACGGCGCTGTAAGGAAGCAACTGCTGCTGCTGCAGGCGTGATTGCATACACTGTTTTTACACGTAGTCCGAGTAGGGAGACGCGAGAAGTTGGGAGGCGGCCAATTCGAATTCTATACTTTTTGTATGAAAGATGCTCTTCTATATGATCTCACGGATTTATGCATTAGAATTTTGAATTGATTGTAGTAGTTTCAAAAAATGATTTTAAATGCTTAGGTTTTGTTTCGTACAAAATTCATTTTTTGTTTTATTGATGTGTACGATGGGCACATGTGCAACAATAAGTAGGGTAACTTTTAAAATCTACTAACAACACGATAACAATGTCAATATTACAAGAATAAAAGTATATCATCAAATAAATTCAGCCTCAAATAGTATTATTATTACTATACTATAACTGCAGTGTCAGATTATTAATTGTAATGTTGTAATATATAGGTCATCATTTCATATCATTATCATATATAGTCATTATAAATAAATATAAATTATTCTTGTTTGCGTACGCAGTACGCACACATTTATAAGCATGTTTTAAGTGTAAATTGTAAATGTAAATGATGTAAAAATGTAGGTTGAGAGCGAAGGGTTGATTGTTGCAGTGCAAAGCGGATAATGTACAAAAATGATACAATAATGTCTGTATGTTTTTATCCTGCTACAGAAGTTGTATTTCGTATGATTAACAAGTAAGGTTCACTGGTGATAACCTGCAGGTCTAGTAATGATAACTCTGTTGTTTCCATTTCCAGCCCCACTAAGGGTGATGTTATGCTGATTAACTGACTGGGAATGCTGCTGCTGCTGCTGTGTAGAATTGTGTTGGTATTGCTGTTGTCTATTTATCGCCTGTTGAGTTTGTTGTTGTTGCTGTTGTTGTTGATAGCTTCCTCCGTCTCTTTCGGTAGATCGGATGTTAGCAGAAGCAGTTACAGCGTTGTTGTTGCTGGAGGAGGTTGCAGGCTGGTGAACAGGTCCCATAGGAATTACTGAATCCCAAGGAATGTGATTGCTGAAAAGATTGTTCTCGCTCCGAAGATTCATCACAGGTATTCCCATGTGGCTCATCATGCTGTTTCCACCTTGAAGAGGGACGACACAGGAAATACCGAGTTCCTCCAGCTTCCTCATTTTGCTTTCGTCTACTCGGCTCAAGTCCAGGAGTGGAATGTAGAAGTACTTTCCTGGAGGAGTGGCGCTTCTTTGACCTGACTGCTGTTGCACAGGTCTAGTGGGACTGTTTGTGGACCTCGCTTGGGCTTGAGATCTCATTAAAGCAGAGGCGTTAGACTGGAGTGTTGGAGGGGGTGCACGGACAGGACCAGGAACTTGTGAAGGGTTCATACTTCTCACTTCTCTGATTTGGATTCCGGAGTTTGGGTTGGCTCGTATGGCTGTAGGGATGGTGGAGTTAGCAACTCGGAGGTGCGAAGGATTCACTACTACTCCGTGGTAGGATCTTTTGTGTTCATCGAGGGCTTGTATCGATGGAAAGTTTGAGTTGCACATGTTGCAGAGAGCTGGTCGTGGGGCTCGAAGTGCTGAATTATTAGCCTGAGTAGCTTGAGCAACTTGGGCTGATTGTTGTAGTCTTCTGTGCTGTTCCAATGCCATTTGGCGTTCATTGTGGAGTCTAATGGCCATTTGCTGGTTAAGGTGATGGGCTTGTATGTCATCGTCAGTCAAATCGACAGTGGGGGGCCTGTTAGGTCGTTCAAGACTTGAATTCACGCTGTAAGGAGAATTTCCGCTGACTTGCTGCTGCGCTTGGTGTTGAGATAAAGTCCTTATGGTTGTGGGGGGCCGAGGTACAGCGAAGTTGTGTTGTTGTTGGCCTTGAGCAGCTCCTCCTCTGATAGGTGCATTTACTACGGGTGGGCTTGGATTCCGCTGAGGACTTACTGTCCCCGGACCTCTCTGAATGACTCCGGAGTAGTTTTGAGAAACAACAGGACTGTTGCTCGGAGTTGGGTTCACTGGAGACTTGCTCTGATTTGGAGGGGAGTGCGAAGCGACTGTCACACCTCGCACAGCGAGAACTGAAGCGTTTTGAGGATTTGTGGCTCCTGCAGCTGGAGTTCTATTGTTGGAATATAATATTTGATGATTGCTTCTAATTGCTGACTGGCCGGGTCTTGTCTCCTCCCCAGGACAAACGCTTAGAGTAATTGAGTTTCCAATCCTGACACTGTTATTGTTCATGCCAGAGCCTTGATTTGCTTGAGATGCGTTTGAATTACTCAATCCGGGTGAAACTGATGTGTTGGTGCCTGGAATGATTCTGTGGGATATTGTGATTTCTGCTGATGAGCTAAGCACAGTTTGGTTATCCAGCCGGGGCTGCTTATTCGATCTTACGTCGTTGGCGTCTCTCGTTTCAATGGAATTGGACCTCTTCTGACCAGAAATAACAAGTTGTGGCTGTCCATGAATCCTGCTGATTATTTGGGCCCGTTCATTTGCTTCTCTCGGTTGCTGCACCGAGCTTTGTTGATTAGCAGTTGACTGAGAATACTGCAATCTAGACAACTGAGGGACTGCAGATTGAGTGGAGACAGGAGCAGAAATTCTCTGCTGTAGAAGCAAACGCTGAGCTGCTTCGCGTTGCCGTTGTACTTCGCGAGCTTCATTTAAAAGATGCTGTTCATGGGCAATGGTTTGTGCGATCGTTCCAACAGGTCTGTTGGGATCTCGGCTTCTTTCTTGGATGGACGAGATACTGACTGGCCTTGTTCCTTGTCCTTGTCCTTGAGCTTCTACGGGGTAACGAGTAGATGGGAGATGATGTTGAGTGAACGTCGGATTACTACTAGAACTAGAAGCTGAGACTGACGTTGGTCGCAGCTGAGGTCGAGCACCAATGCTTCCTTGTGGCATCCGAGGAGATCTCCCGATTGATATATTTGGGTTATTATAAACTTGTTGACTTTGCCCGGAGGTCAGAGCATTTCTTAGGGAATTACTGTAAAGTATTTCTGATTGGGATGGCGGAGGTTGTCGCGAGGGTTGTGGTGGTCTTTGAGTCAGTTGTGGTGGAGGTCTAGGCCCAGTTCCCATCATATTTTGTTGCTGCTGTTGGTTGGTTTGGTTCAGTGCAGATCTGTTCACATTCACAGCGACAGGAGGATCTTTTGGTCTCTGAAAACCCACCATAATTCCGGGCACAGATGCAGTAGGAGCTGCTCTCATTTCTGCTAAAATTGAAAGATGAAATAAGTGAAAAACTTATCTATGATTGAGTAATAAATCTTTAAATCGTAATTATTTAAAACTCACCTGCTAAAGCCATTTGTACTTGTTGATGTAATCGATTAACATCTGGCTGACTTGATGCCATTCTCTGTGCGGTCTGATAATCTCCTTCTCGTAACTGACTCTGATTAGTCTGCAGAACAGTTCCTCCACGAATTGTAAACATGTGTTGAAGATGAGACGTGTCTGCGGTTCTTACATTGTTGGAAGTCTTTTGCAACAGCAACTCAGTTAGGGCATCAGAACTAGACGATCTGCTAGAAGATTCCTGGACTTCTTCACTTCTTCTTCGTCGCTGTACCAAGGAGGCCCTTTCCTGACTCGCTTCAGTGATGCAGCTTCCGTTGTCACTCTCCATATCTTCAGGCTCAGGCTCAGCTGGAGTTGCTGGATACGGACTCTCAGGTTCGAGAGACACAACGTTCGAGATACGGACGTGCTCGTTGCTGAAATGCTGCGATACTTCCTCATCAGACTCGAAAACTTTTTTACACAAATGGCATTGAAAGTCATCAACTTCTTCGTCATCATCTGCTAACGTATCGCTAGCAGGATTATTTTCGTCTCCATTCGCAGGTGAATTCCTGTCTCCTTCGTTTGATTCTTTCAGTTTCGAATCTTTGCTTTCTTCATAAGTTGGAATGGTTTCTGTACTACAAGTACTAGTAGATCTATTTAAAGCTGGTTGGTCATGGTTAATTTCACTAATTGTTTCTTGGTCTTTCACTCCATTTTCACACTCCAGGCTTGTGACTTTTTGTGACTGGTCAATCTCAGGGATTTCAGTGTCTAATCTCTCCATTTCTGAGTCCTCATCGCAGGCGATTCTTAAAGCGTATGAATCGTTTGAATTTTCATCATTCTGAATTAAAGGAGGTGTCGCTGGATCTTGAAGGTTTCCGCTGTCTTTCTGCAACACGTCAGAATCTGCCATTAGTTGATCTTTAGTTTTCGAAACATCTGGGGACTCGATCGGGGTAGTGTGTCCTCCAGGTAGAGTATCCTTTGAGATCATATCTTGAGGTTCAGATGAAGTATCGTCAGCCTGCAACAAATTATTAAAAGTTGTTTTCAAATAAATTTTAAAACCAGTTGTCATAATCTCATGTTTCTGCAATTTATTCGGAACGTAGTAGTAGGAACGTAGAACGTAGAACGTAGAATTCAAGAATGCAACCGGTTGTACCTGAACATTCGAATGAAATATTTTACTTCCATTGTTCCAGATAAAAGCTAAGATCCTTCCGGTCAGCAATAATGTTTGATGCTTTAAAATGGCCGGAATTACATTATACCCAAATAGTTATCGAAATAATTCGAAATACTTCGAAGTTTAAAGATGCAGGCAGTCATAGCATGATTGCATGATAGCATGATACTGGAGGATGCCAATATCCCTAGCTGCTGTTTGGAAAAAAGAATGACGGAAGAATATTCGCAGACGTCATGTTTAATGCCTATTTGAAACTTGATGAAATGCCTTGGCTTGAGCCCCGGTATCTTCAGATAAAAAAATTAAATTGACACGAAATATGCTACACCAATTGAAGCCACAGCCAAGGAACATGGAAGTTATCAGGCCAGACTTGGACTACTTAGACACACGTATTGGTTCTTCAGGTTCAGTTTTAACTTTTAGCCTTAACAAACCTTCGGAGTTTTGGGACACGAGAAGGGAGAAAACAAAACAATTTAAATATGTATGCAATTTCATCAACCCACTGAAACTTTAATTACGTTAAATGAATATTTAATTTAGCCACTCACAATATAATTCCATCATAGGATTCTTGTATTAAGTATTAAGTTTGAAATATAGAGTTATCAATTTTATCATCATTGCAGATGACATCGAATCGACTCGGTCCTGGGACTCGAGCACTGTAATAATAAAATCATAATGATGGTGAAGAATCAACCGAGCAAAGAAGTAGAGAGTTAAGGGTTTATTACTACTGATTACCATATCTGCTATAGTTGCAATGTGTAAATTAATTATTTTGTACCTTCATGCAAAGCTCATCACACTTTATTGTTTTAAATATGATATTGCCACGGATGTGAAGGAAGATCATACAAAATTAATTATCGTTTGATAGACAGGTTGCAGGATTATCGCTGAAGTACACACGTCACTTTTTTTATTTAAACGGCAAAATTGAAATATTACAGCCGAATTTACCCAATGACTTGGCTTGACACATTGAAGTAATGAATAAATGTATAGTTAGAAGCAATTGGCATGTTTTGGTAAAGAGCTTTACAATCCTAAAGTAATTATAAAGAGAGAAATATTTGGCTCAATAATCATACCTGCTGAACCGGATCCAGCATAAATATTTAAAATAATCAATTGCAGACCTAGCGAACGAATATTTCTTAACCACGCGAGCACGAAAACCTTCCTTGGGTCACACTGAATAGGCTGTTATAAAGTTTAGCGTGTAAATAGGATATAGCTGTATTATTATACACGAGGCTTAAATCAACTCCCTACTCTAATAAAAAATCCCCTAATAATTTATTAGTCCATAATATCAACGAATCCACAGAACACACGTCATCTTATATTTTATTAAAATTGTAGCCAATAAGTCTCTTGAGACTACAATAACATTTTCTGCATACACCAAATAATACTGACTGGACTTCACACGTGAACTGGTAAAAGTGGTTTAGTGGTCATTAAAACCACAAAAATAAGGTTTCTGTCTACACTACAAATTTCAGAATCTGGAGAGTCAGGAGTAAATAGTTTAGTTTAACAACACGAGATGTATGAAAGTAGTAATTAATGATCCGGATTTTTAGCAGCACGAACAAACCACAAAACTGGAAGATGTTGCCGGAGAACAAACAATAATATGGTGATGAATTAGTCTGAATTACGACTTATAAAAGAAGGAGCTGAACTCTACTACTTTTTGATTGCACTATTGCCAACATTAACAATTACTACTTGTTACTTAACATTACGTTAGTTAATGACTTATTAGAACTGGTCATAATTACATTTGACAAAACTTACAGACGAAGGAAAATACAGTTTTATGACTATACCTGGCTCATTAAATCATTTCTATCATTTAAACTGCACTAACTACCATGATAAATGTAATATGCACTATATGCACCGCTGTAATTCCAATCGAGCATCAAGCTGATCAAAGAAGCTTGATACTATATATACCACGCTACAATAGTGAAGATAAAATATGCACAACGTAGATGTGCAATGCCAAAGGTGAACGAGTTCACTTCTTGCAGTGCAAAGTTGATTTTGCATGTTACACTAGCAAGTAAAACATTTAAAATAATCTGAATTCTGGAGGGAGACTCGTAACATCACATTTTGCACTTACATAACAATGCTGAGAGCGAGCCGTGATTCATTTCATTCAGGTTATGCAACACACCACCTCACAATGGCGTGCCGTAAGTGGATAAGCCAGTTTCGATATAACGGTTGACGGTAGAGGTACTCTCATAGAAGTATACAGTTGTTTATTCCTGAATTATTTTACTGCTTTTAAAATGTTACTGCATTCACAGCAGAGCCATGGGCTGGTTGGTTGTATGATATACGTCCGTCCGTGCGTGCGTTCGAGATTCATTTCAAAGAACCATTAGAAGGATAGAACCACCATAAGACGATTTTAGGGACAGCGATACAGACAACTTCCTAAATGGTGTTATACTTAAGCCGTGTTTTATCAACTCCGAATGTCCACTGTGAGCAGAATGTGTGTTTTCTTAGTTGAGTCCTAAAAGAATTTAATTTATATGCAAAAAACCTTGTACTTTTGCCAACCAATCCTTGCAAAGTAAGTTTGAAGGTAGAACAAAATACATAAAAGTTGACAGTTAACAAGATGAAGACTACAGACTACCATTTAACTGAAGAATTCAATTTAAGAAATAAATAGCCATTAGACTGATTTCTGCCTCTCAAATAGGAAAAACAAATACTACAATCCGCTGACAGGAAGACGAAGTAGCGAAGATATTAATTGATTACTTTGCTATTGTGTAATAATGTGTAGCTTGTAGCTAATGTTGCAGTGTTGCAGATATCTCACCGCAGGAACTAAAATACTTCGCCTTGGCAGGAAGGTTTCTTTCCCTAGTCATTAGTATCTCAGAGCAGAAGTCATTCATTGGTTCGTTGATGTACAATAATATCATTGTTATTACTTCATTGTTGTCTTAATATTTGAAACTCACATCAGTCTTCTCCGATTGCTCCTCAAAATTTCTCCAAAATCTGACTGGCTGATTGTGATGTTGATTGTTAGCTGTACTGTGTGTGTTCCAGTGCCAGTCAATATTGGGCGCGTGTAGATCTGACTGCTCATGAGTTTCACTTGCGAATAAATGCATATTCAAATGGATAAGCCTTCGAAGTACTTATCCACGACTATTCTACTCTTACTTAGTAACACTCGTATTATTTGTTTCAACATGGAATCAACACAGCACTTAATTTCGATCAATCTGAACTTTGTTGGGTGAGTAGGAATGCAGTAAGTACAAAGAAATTAAGTTGATAATTTCACATCCACGACCAAAGTCGGGAGCAACACGTGGATTTGCACATTTAAACTGTTAATAGACTCCATATTAAGCAGAGCAACACTCCTGCTGGTGACTTGAAAATGACTGAGTAAACTTCAGTTTACGTTTAACCTCGAAGCGATAAATCATGGAAAAGTATAATCCGCTTCCATACGCTTCAAAGTAATCATTCATTACTGTTCTTTCAAGTTAGCCAAGTGGTTATTTTTCAAGTTAATCTACTTCACACAGTTCAGTGTCGATTGCGGAACTTGTTTCGATCCTTCTCTCACTCACTCACTTTATCCTGTACCACTGCAGTGCATACTGTGGCGATGATCTACATATTCTGCTTTAACTATCAAGCTAATTTCTCGCTAAATTACTTCAGCAATGCATAACTTTACATTGCATGGCAGTCTGATGTAATAAAGGGCGGATACAAATTCAAGTGCCTATTAGTTCTCTCCAGATTTCCAGGTATATAACAACTTACACTTGCAACCAATGAACCAACCACACTAATTATTATCTATCTCCCTCCTGTCCTGATACACATGGGAATATATTATCAGGAAGGACTCGCATTAATATGCTGCGGGTTTATGCTGATGATCAGCAGCTAAATTGATGTGCTACTTAGCTGATTCACCTGGTCTCATTAAAGGCTTTGTTATCTCAAGGAAAACACGATACGAATCAAGATAAGCAAGCAAATATAAATGTCCTCTTGAGAAAGAAAGATAAGATTCACGATTTACAAGAGAGATTGAGAATCGGCTGATTATAGTAAATTACAATTTTATCTCCAGAATTCGTCGATAAGCACTTCAGCGCTACTTACAATTGTCAATGAGCTAACTTCAGGCGAGACCACAAAAGGAAGGCCGGTTGTAATTCCTTTCAGTGGAATAGAAGATTATTAGAACTAAATTGACTAATCTACAATTTTGCTGCGCTTCAAAATAGCATTTCAGTATGAGACAAATTTAAAATGGAACTGAGACTATAATAATAGTAATACAGTTTCTGTATGGTTTTTGTTAATTTTAAGTTAACTATGATGGATGCTTCTACCGCCTATGACATTAATAGTACATGGTATTTTGTACTATTTACCTATTAAGAATGTTAATTGCTTCTCTACCCACAAAAATATTATGTTTTATGTTCTGTACGATTCCTCTACTTTACTTCCAGAGGCATCACTGCTTAACCGAATACGAATATTGAATGCCTTATTATATAGTCTATGCGTATTGTTGTAAGATTAATTCAAAATGATTTACACCACAATGAAGAATACTAAACTC
>JAQGAD010001460.1:0-19484 GCA_034696625.1 Isotomurus palustris | reverse complement strand
AATTGGTATTATTAGAAACAATCATTTCCTGACCAATATCGTAATTATTCATTAGTCCATGTCCAAATTATTCAGTTGTGTAAGGCTGCGTGTCCGGCCAGAAGTCAATCAATAACACAAGCAAGAGGAACTAACTAATTAATAAACAACGACTGCAGGGAAAAGCGAAAGGTAAGTCTTTAAAATTGCATTAAGAATAGTGCATTTAAACCATGGGGAAAGTTGGTGCAAGTTTCAATTTATGCAGTTGATGCATTTTAAGCAAAGTAAATTTTTAACACAAACTCACAAACACAAGTCCCACATGACTACTTAAAAGTAATTGTCTTGTTCCAAACAATTTAAGCTTTCAGAGGAGAGAGTACGAGATATCCATTCCGATTTGAGAGAAAGATAAACGAGAGGAAGTGAATATTTTTTGAACTAATGAACCTTACATTGTTAATGAACCTGTCTTGTCTTAGTCTGAAGGGAGAGTGAGAGTGAATTCTTTGTTTTTTCAAGCACAAAGTGTAAGTTCCACACATAATTCTATGCACACTGTATACATGTTTTAAGAAACATATACTCACATATATTCATCCCATCAATTCACTTTAAGTGATGTGACGCAGCGAACAAGAATCTCTCCATTGAAACTACAAGTCACCGGAAGACGAAAAAGATTTTCCCTCAGAGAAGACATGACACAACTCATGAATCTATTAGTCGTGAAAAAGCAAGAGATTCAAGAAAGCCCAATATGGGTATAAAACGTATATATGTATAGTTAACTATTCCCCTTTCACAAAGTAAGGAAATGCTGTAGGCTCTCCCATCCAGTTTGACGGTATTTATTTTTACTTTCTACATTTCATCTTCAGGTAGGAGCATAAAGTTCATTAGACTTTCCAAATAGGTATACACGCATCATGGAGTACGATTATGTAATCTCTCCAGGGTAAAATTAAAGAGTGAAACCTCTCTCTCTCTCTCTCCTCTCTCTCTCCCGTACAGTCCCTGTATTAACAGAGAAGAAGGTAGATGAAGATGATGCTGCTTAAGTAAAGACAGTGTGTGTACGAGAGAGAGAAGGATGTTTTAAGAAGCTTTTTGTGTCATGTTAAAGCATCTGTTTTTACTGTCGGTTTTAGATGTGGTACAGATATGAGGACACTCAAAGACTTAGCTTCCACTGGAGTACATGAAGAATTAAAGATGTTTTGTAGTTGGAAACAAGTTTGGACAGCAGAAGTCACGGTGTTTGGTAAAGTTAGTGAGAAACAAGGGAATTAAGTTGTACGAGGAGTTATCTTTCCCTACACTTTTAGATGTACCTTATTCTCCACTCGTATTATTATTATACAGTGAAGTCCAACTCATTAAAGGAACAACTCACAGCCTCTCACTCTCTCTCTCTCTCTCTCAACCCTCTCTTGGCAGTAATAATATTCCTCCTGGTGATAAGAACCAGAGAGACGAAGTTTTAATCTGGAAAGGGCTTTGTGAATTAACCCCTATCTGTCACAAAGACTAAATGATTACCCTCTCCTTTGCATCTACTTCCTCTTATTATGAATCCATTTTATGAGTCTGTCCAAACTCTCTGCTACTGTGGCCCCCGGCTTCTCATCCCAAAACCAACTTTCACCACTTTCTCTCACTGTCTACCATTCCTCTCCTCTCGACTTAATCCTTTGTCTGCTTTCGGTTCAAATGAAATATTAATGTGTAACTTCTGAATACGTGCACTCTTCATTCAACCGCACGTGTACAGACTTCACAAGCCTTTATTATCTTTCCTGTGTATGTATGTAAAAATACATTTTACTTAAGTATATACCGTCCGCATCAAAATGTTACGCACAATATGCACGAAGAGAGGTTTACACTGGTACTATGGCTGAGAGAACATTTGAACGTAAATATTTTCGGACTAATCGATGGGATGATGGGAAGTTTGTGGGTGAAATTAGGAGTGAAGTAAAGACTAGAAACAAGAGACTGATCAATCAAAAGCTGAGATGCTGTGCCCAACCAACCATCATCCTCAGTAGAAGATTCTTTCTTGGAGAGGGGAAGTGAAAAGAAATAAGTCTAACGCTGCTGCTATACGGCTGACGGCCACTGCCACACTACCAACTACACTACGAAAGCTATCACAATGATCATCATTTAAGGAACAAATAGAGAAAGAAAAACAATGTTGACTCCAGTGGAGTGTCAAGTAGGCTATGGACCTGACCACACATGACTTGAATACACTTTCTCCCTTCTTCTTTACTTTCTTGTGGTAATACAGTGACAGTAATAGTTTGATGATAGCCTTTATACCAAACCTTGTTGAGTGTTTTGGGTGACATGAGGTCAAAGTGACCAAACTGACCAAAGGAACTTTAGCTCCACTCTCATCATTCTGCTCCAGTGGATGGAAAATAGTCGAGATACAATAAAAATTACTTCATTGTTGTTTCAGGGATGGATTCACACACTCACTTTCTTCGTCTCTTTCATTCCATTATTTAATGACCCTTCCCTTCTGTCCACACAACCATCACAGCCAATAAAACACCCATCCGGAGACTTCCATTCACCTCATTCACTTGTGGCTCTTTACGAAGTCCATTCGTCCTACAGATTGCAATGAAATGGAATGTGATATAACCTACATGTAAAGCACTCTGCTTACACGCTTGCATCATTCAACTACAAGCGACGAAGCTTTTCAAAGGAATCTTAAATCATGTGGGACCTTCCACAGTGTAAAATGTATGAATGAGTTCGAGGAAATAATCGTATACGTCAATTTCCTATTAACATAAAATCTGCGTCAACCTATGCCTCCTGCAAGGACAATTTAATTTGAAGCTCTAGTCTGCACTCAATCTGCGTCAGAGGAAGTGTCTAATTTCAGTTTTCTCGAAATCTTCTTCCTTTCACCGTCACATGACTTACGTACAAGAGTAAATAAACCCGTAAAGTTCACAATGAAGGACTTTCTCACTACCTACAAATAGCATGGATGGTAAAAACCTTCACCAACAAGGCTCAAAATAAACTTAAAATTTAAACCAGCAATGCTAAGCCCGGTAAGTCGTGTCTACCCAAAGAAAACGAAGTTTTACGCTGACAGCACTAAAATGAAGTTTAAGGTCAGCCTCACTGAATTGAATGTTGGAGTAAGATGGGAGGTTAGAGTGCAATAGGTCTTAAATTCAATAACGAAAATAGTGAAGAAAGTCTCTGGCACGCTAAAGTATACTATTCTCCGCAGGAAGGAAAAAGGAAGGAAGTGAAGCAGAAGTGCACCGTTTGTCTTTGCCAACTACCACGTCAGCACGACGTGCGCGATTCTTCCTCTTCTGTCCCCAAAACTATCTTTGGCCACTGGAACTTCCATTCTTCCCATTGAATTTCTAGAAATCACTTTGCACATCTCATATTTTCAGAATTTTCACCTGCAAGATTGCGTTACGTATGTGATTGAGAAAATAAGTGAAGCGGAAAGTCTTTCAGTTATGAAAGTGCAGGATTCATTATAGGAGATCGTGGAGATGAAAGTCTTTAAAACGCTTCCCTGAGTCATTCGATGGGCTTCGCCGTCTACCCGAAAGGAATTTGAATTACGTCGCTTATCTATTTCGAAGAGAGAAAAGTTGAAACGACTGTTGTAGATTACTATGCAGGCGTGAACCGTAAAAATATAACTAAATAAGTGAACTCTACGGAGATGTAGTTCGTTAGTGAACTTATTTTTAGCCAGATGCAATTGGTTCCCCTTCTGTTGGAAATGTAAACGTGAGACAGACAAGGAGAGTAGGATTTCCTTCAACTCCCCTAAATTTAAAATTAACAGAGTAAAATGTCCCAAAACTTGGATGTTCGAACTGTTCGAAGGCAGAAGGTACGGGGAGAGATGTGTGTAGTCTGTCGATACATGAAGGATATTTGACACTTGGTGCCTACACGCCTCTCCTCTCCTTCTCCTCACGTAACTTTACTAAACTTTAGAGAGATGTGTAATAATGTAACTCTGAACTTACGCACATTTCGAGACATTTGAGATTTACAAAGATATACTACTAAACTAACTATCAACAACCTAACCGTAACTAGACTGGAATATATGAACTGCGTATTCCTTCAGTAGTTTAAAGAAAATAAGACTTTGCATAGAAGCAAACAAATTATTTCCTAAGTAAAGTTTGCCGTCGTGAACACACGTGAATTAGAATAGACAAGGGATCTACTCTTCAACTAATGTTTTTAGAGTCACACACTCCACTAGTTAATGTTCTCATTTAGCCATCTTTCGAAAACACATTTAAGTCGCATCTCACAATTTATGACTAAACTTAGAAATAATACTTGAAGCTTTTGTTTTTCTCTCTCCATTTCAGAGCAAATGAGATAGGACGAGGAGTTGTGTGGGGAGAACACAAAAAGCTTTAATAAAGTACTACAAAGAGACTTTTGGTTCTTCACCCACACGAACCACTTTCACGAGAAGAATAAAAGTTGGAGTTGAAAAGAAGGATAGAATGTCATTGTTGTTGTCAATTTTAAAAGCTTCCATCATATTATACACAGGGAAGAAGGAATGATACACACACAGATACATTCGTTCATTATGGTAGACATCAAATGTTTCCGATTTCTCTGACTGTGCTCTCTACCGTTTCCTCATCCTTTCACTTTGAGGAAATAGTCAATTTTATGAAAGAACACTTTAATTTCCAGCCACAAAGGGAAAGGAAAGATGAAGAATTTTTCACCAAAGCGAGTGCAAAGAAAAGAAATCTGCACTCAGTGTTGTTATTGTGATTTCCTCACTGTGATTTCTAAGTGTGATTTTGCGGTAAATCACAGTGAGTAATCACACTTGACCAAGTGTGATGTGTGATTTTAACATTGAGCCTAATGTTACGGTATAGGGAAATCACACATCACATTAAATCACACCACATCACAATAAATCACAGAAATCACAATCACACTGTGATTTATTGCTGTGAAGTGTGATTTTAACAACATTGTCTGCACTCAAATGGAGGCAAGTGAAAGAAATGTCTAATTTCAAAACCTTCCTTCCTGGGGCTCATCAACTTGATCACAAAGTCGCTGCCTGTGGTTTCTGCAGCGTCACCCTTCTCACTCAGTCTTGCATAAGAATGTGCAAACACCAATATCACTAGCAACTGGAGACACGAGATGCTGTCGATAGAAGAACAACGACAAAAGAAAGGGGTTCGTAATAATGAGAAATGAATAAAGGAAGTAGACGAGAAATTTCGACAAACGAAGTAGAACCCTCCATCCATGCATTACTCAACACAAGTCTACACCAACAGTAATCTATCCTCAGCTAAGATCCATTAATCTCAAATGTGAAAAACTGCATATAAGTTTTAAATAGAAATCCACAAGAGTATATCGATACACGCCCATTCTTTAAACTTTAAATGCAATTGACTTTTGTTACGTAAACGATTTACAGCTACGCTATAATATTGTGGTGCGGTTAATTCTTGTAATATTTAAGAATCCGCAAGTTTTAATTAAAATGTCAGACGAAAGAGCATTAAAATCTGTGAGTAGTATGAATAATAGGAAAAACTTTCATCTATGCCAGCCTCTGTAGCATTAAATACATCAAAGACCCAGTGTGGGTTTTCCTCTGACTCAATCCCCTTAAAACACACACACACTCTCAGCATTCACACATTCTTTCAGTAAATCTCCTTACTGAAAACCTACATCATCTTGAGGAACCACAAGGCTTTGCTAAGTATGCCTGCTCACTCTCTTGGTTACGTTGTTGTGCCTTCCCTTGCAAAAATAATTTTGGCAATGAAGTGAAATGCTGCTGCTGCTGCTGCTGCACTGGGCTGCTTCTAGACTCTATAGACATCAGAGACTAGACAGTTAGACAGTGTCTCAGTGTCTGAGGTTTATTATGCAACTGCTGCTACACAATCTGCACAACTGCTTGTCTGTGAGATCTCTCACTGCAACACACGATATCTTTCTAGATTCTAGAATTCCCTATTTTTTATCTGTCCTTTTGATCATTCGTATGAGACAAGACGCCTACTTTTATGTTTCATCATCCACACTGGAAGCAAACATTTCCTTATTGATATCTGCGAGGCCTTCCCACCAACTCATGCTATTTAATCCTTGAGACTCAGTCCTCCATATTCCTTCTTTTCTTTCATCAAATGTTTCTAGTTCTGTCACCGCCTATTCTACATCCGACATTATCTTTTGATGAGTCTGTGGAAGATTTGTAATTTGAAAAAGGAGAAAACAAGTCAAGGACGATTTCTAAGAAACCTGTGAGAAGTTGTAATTCTTTGCCTCAGCTTCACACAAGCACAAAGACTGTGGAACACGTGAATAGGTTGGAATGAGAGGGTGGGAGGAAGTGAAAGAATGGATTCCAGCTTTCTTTCAATCCTCAAAAGAAATTTGAGCTTAATGAATTCCCTGCTTATCTTTCCCTTTCCTTATATTTCCTAATTTACCTTGAAAAGTACGAGTCGAATTCCACTGGATTTCTACCACTTCGTTCGTGTGTTTCTGAATGGATGGATAACTTTTCTGTGAATATTCAACAGTTGAATGATTCCCCATCTTTATATATAAGTTGTCTGTTCTTTTTACAACCCAACCCTTCAACAAACTCGCAGCAGAGATATTCTTTAGCCAGACGTCGACACAACAAGGGAGGAATTTCTTAAGAAGATCCCCTGCGCTTAATTCCTCAAAGCACAGTAAGCAGGAAAAGCGATCAAGCTCAAGGCAATCGCAATTTTTAAATAATAACGCACTTGTCATGAATTCAAGCCTTGTTTGCCCCTTCCTTTCCCTCTTCTCATGCCATTCTTGAAATCCAATAAATACAAATCACGATTTCATTTCACTGACTGTCTACTTTCCGATTTGACCAATAACTTTGTGTGTAAGTAAGTGGAAGGTATTTCTCATTGCTTTTTGCTACTGTTCCGTACAATCCGAGAGTATCCCTGCTGAGTATGTAGTGTTTCTGTGAACGCACACACCACAGAACAGCAGAGAGATCAAGAGGGTCACAAATACGTAAAGTCTTTCGCTTCAACAACTCAGCTTAATATATCCGAGAATCTTCCTGGGGGAACTCTAAAACAATCTTTAACTGGATGTATCCATCCTCTTCTTCCGTTCATAAATGTTCTCTGAACAAAGCTAACTGAACCCAACGAGAAGTGAATTCAATTAAACATTCCTCTTCACTCGGTTCCTTCATTTCTAATAAGAGAAACTATTCGGGCATTGCAACTTGCATCTCGGATGTCGGTTGCATTAGGCCACCAAGAAGTGAGAGTTCTGTTTCTCCGTATAAACAAAAGCTCAGGGTCATTTCTTACCCGAAAGTTAACAAGGTCTCTTACTCCAACCAGTCTCCGGTTATCGAGGTATAATATAGTCAATAGTAGACGAGTGGTATTCTCTAAAACTAGGCTCATTCAAAACAGATGAAGGGATCAGGTCAGGATGTTGATGTGTGTGCTTGTGAAATGTGATATGCATGTGGAAGGATGACTGCTGTGACTTCTGCTGACTCTCTAGTTATAAAGGGTCATATGGTCAACACTTGCCCTTTCTTTCCTCCTCCATCACTCGCTCTGTTCTTCGTGCTCCACTTCTGACAAATGACTTTCCAGAGACTCCAGCATTACCAACTTCATTAATACTTTATGTACCCTCACTTTCACGAAATAATACTAACACACTAACAGCAAGCAATTATCATTCAAATATCCTGCTCCTGTATTTCGTAAGTCATTCACTCTCAGGACTATTTCTACTTCCACTGTTTTCCCTGGCATACCCAAAGCCTCTCTGAGTCCCACAGCTTTTCGCCAAGTCACACCAAACTGCCTCGCACTCCTGCCTGCCTAACCGAAGAACAACCAAGTGTGGAAATCTTTAAGCAATCTCGTACTGCCGGTGTATTCACATATTTCGAGACTCACTGCTCTCTATTCTAGCATTCTCCGTTCTGATCTGAAATTCAATAAAATTCTATGTGCATGGATCACTTGATGATGAAACATTTTATGTTGCACTAACAGTTAGCACACGAAGGAGAAAAGGTCCCATTTTACTTCACATTACTTTCCTTTCTAATGGGCGTATTTGAGGATTTGTACTGCGGTCCTATCAACTGCATCCCATTCCGAATTCTTTCCTGTTCCGCACGTTACACCCACTCGACATTCCGCTCAACTACAACGTACCAATAACACTTAGTGTTATCATTAACACTAGAACGAATGACCTACACACACTTTGTATCTTACCCTTCGAGTAAACCTAACGCTTTATATAATGGCCTGGCTCCGTAAAAATCAACTCAAAGTAAAACCTTCCCGTAACATTATTGACAGAAACTGAAAGCCCTAAACCTTAAGTCTTTGGAAATGCAGCTTTTAGTCGGTTTAATAGCAGAAGTCTAGCTTGTGTCTAGATACACCGGGGATAGATAGGTACGCAGACACGGCAATCATGTGTCAGTCTATAAATGAGACGAAGAATTTAAAATGAAAATGTATGCACGTGTGTGTGACTCTCTCGCAGTCTACGAATGAATGTCTATTCATAGTTGACTCTCCTGACACTAATTAACTTACGGATGAAATTATTATTGAAACAGTTGGCAGAAATGTATAGAAGCAGACGCAGAAAGCTGGAGTGAAGATGGAACTATATGGAATGCGCATTAGCACGGAGGATAAGAGTTATTCCAGTAGAAAATGTTTTACAGGATGAATTGTCACGAGATAAGACTAAAAACCACATCCCAGTCGTATGGAACACTCTCAAAATGTGCAGTGAGTTCAGAGTTAATCGTGGTTGGTGACAAATGCTCTTCCTTTCTCTTCAATTTAGTTGATTTGTGATATGAAATGAATATTCAGTGACTCATGTCGAACAGATAGTGGGAAATGTTGACATCTGGATATGTGAATTAGTGAGGTGTGAATATTAAATCAAAATGCTTTCAATTCTACTCACTCCTCCTTGCATCCTTCTCGTTATTAGTCTCACTACCTTTTGCCTCACACTGTCACACTAACTAACTAGCCAAGCAACTTTTCCACGTTAACTTTCATCTCTGAAGGTCTCATCTGGTCTGTAGAAAACTTTGATCAACTCATCGTCACTTATTACTATGCAATATAAGTTTTAATAGTCCGGACGGAATGTTGTATTTGTCGACTTCTTCTAAAAGTAAGTGTATAACCAACTTTCGACAGAGATAAGTGTAAGTGAATCAAGGGAGCAGATTCTGGATTAATTCTTTAAATTGGATTAAGAGAAAGTTGAGTCCCAACTCTAATTAGAAGGCGATATCATCGTCCCTTAATCCCAAAGTTTAGAACGAAGTTAGAAAAGGATCCATCCACATGGGACATTGTTTTATCAAATATGGTCTACTGCTGGAAACTAAGTGGAAACAACTTGGCTTCTATTACAAGACACAAACATGTCTGCCTCACACTTACACACATGGTAACTTTTTGTTCTAGAAGTGTAACTTAATCATACCAACATACGAGCACACACTCATAAGTTGTAGGAAGCCTCGACACAATTCTACACGAAGAAAAGTAAGAAGTGTCCAATTTGAATGTAAATTGAATAGTGTACAACTCTGACTTTGCTCAGGATTTTGATCAACTCCTCCTGGTCGTATAATATTACACGGATTATAAAGTTAGACTTTACCTTCTCTCTCTCTCTCTCTCTCTGCTTCTACAGATGGATGGATGGGAAAGTGTGTCCAATATAATTTAATACGTTGGACAATGGAAGTTCTGGAAGAAGAAACTTTGAGCACAATGGGACTCTCTCTCTCTCTCTCATTCGATTCAAGATGGAGAAAGTTCGTCCAAGCCCTTCATCCCCGAGTAAGCCTTTCTCAATCGCCCAAAACTCAAGTTGTCATTTCATTCCTCTCCAAAATATTATTCCCTTCAATACAATTCCCAACGTTGTTCTCCAGTCCTCTCAATTCCGTCTCCTCCTCAGTTTGTGTCTCCTGCAACTCTCGAAGAATTTTCAAGACTCCGTTTCCGCGATAAAACACTCTTCCACTTCAAAACTTCACAAGTATTTGGACACCAACAATATAAGGCATTGATGAGAGATGATGATATCACGGTTATAAAACGACTCGATGAATACAAACACACCAAGTCTTTGTTCACCCACAAATTATTTGTTCTCCTTCTGATTAAATCCCTTCACATTTCTTCTCTCCAGTATATAATCTTCTACCATCTTCCAGTGAGAGAGAGACTCTCATTCATCGTCACCACACCCGAGAAACCTTTTAGCAACTGACTCAATGAATCAACAGCTCACCAAGTATGCATGCAGTTACGTCCTGGGACTCTTTTACTATTTCCAAAACCTTTTCAACTCATAATCGACACATACCACACTACACTTCCTACCACCACCCTCTCCAGCAGTTCTCAAATGCAAATGCCATTATGCAATCTCGGAGTCGACTAACTGCGTCCCTGTCTGATGCGAGGAATGTATGAATGGATTCTTTTAAGTCGAATGGGGATCAGTGTCTTTATTCGTATATTTCTGTACTATACTCTCTCTCTCTCTCTCAGTTACAGATTCTCTTCGTGAGTAATCTTCGAAAAAGATTTCAAGAGTGGGTAATAAGGAGGAGCGAGATGTATGTGCAACTCCTAACGTGGAGTTGATCCCGTTAAGATTAACATTTGAAGTAGTAGGGCAAAACTACGACTGAAACTACTACTACTACTCTACTTACTACGGAACTTGTACACGACTCTCTACTACTACTGATGCTGTTATTCTTCAAAGGGACTGAGAAGATGAGAATGAGTGTTAAAAGATGAAGAGGGGAAGTCTAAATTTAAAGTTAAAACCGAATTTCCATTTACTTAAGTCAAACCACAGTGCTCCTTTAATGAGCTCTAATGCATCCAGCCCCTTCCTTTTACGGAAGTAATGGGTAAAGTCAGTCCTGTGCTGCTGCAACTCACAAACCGAGAAGTAGAAGTCCTCAGCAGAAGTAAGAAACTTTAGGTCGTTTGAAGGAGAAATTATCACACATTTTATCTTACTTACAAACTCTATTCTTTTCTTGAGCACACAAGGAACTTTAGGAGGATAGGCCACAGACACCGAGAGTGTCACTAAGAGGACCTCAGACACAAGCCTAAAATGTCGAAGAGGAGATTTGGTCGTTTTAAGAGTCAGAAATAGACTAGACTTTTCATATTTGGGAAGCATTGCTTCTCCGAACCTTCCTGTGTTTAAACCTCATCTGAATAAACTCAGTTTCCCGAGTATTCCGAGCCAATTGGAGATGTTTCAATGAACAAACGTTTATCCTCTTGTGACCTCAACTAACTCAAGTTAGTTGCATCATTCGACCTCTATGCATTTCTCTGTGGTACGCATACGGAACTGACGCCATATATACCAAAGTTCTTGAGTACCTAAGACTTCGGAAAGTACCAACGACTCGACGACTCAACGACTACCGATATTTTGGGAACTTCCGTTCCTTATTTCATCCTACTTTTTTGCACGACGTCTGAAAATCAGATATGACTAATAAAAATGTTTTTCATACGAATATTCAACGTGGAGAAGATTCGGGAGTTAATCTAATTGTCGAAGTAAACTTTTTCGTTTGTCCCTGTTACGTCCTACGCTTGAAAATCTTTCCTACAACTTAATCCGAGTAAGTTGAGTTTGATTTGAGATCCCCCCATCCATAGACATTTTTCGTTTTAAAAATCCAATACTAACTGTAAGCACAGCAAGCTCCAATACCTTTTGTAACTAAAAATAAATCTGAATTACTTGTACTAACTATAAGCACAGCAAGCTCCAATACCTTTTGTAACTAAAAATAAATCTGAATTACTTGATCCAAATCCCGTATAATAATTGCTCTAGCTTCTAGACTTCTAGCCCACTAGCCATGCGGCTAATCTGTCTCTGCATCCGTTATCAACTTAAATAGGAAGGTTTCATTCTAGGTAATAAACCAATGAATCCCACTATTCCCAGCTGAAGGATGGAAATCATGGAGTACGCATTCCAAGAATTCAATGCCCTTCATCCAGATTTAAAACAAGAATGTCTCTCAGGCTGAGAATTCCTGGAGACTGTCATTCAAAATGACTACGCATCGAATCTGATTGTGAGAGTAATTGCGAGAGAACGATCGCTTTCTCTTCCATCATCACCAAAATCCACAGCGTCATTTAAATCCAGAAGGATTTTTAAAAGCCCCTTGTGTCATCTCTTATTATGACACCCTTTTTCTCCTCTCACTCCAATCATGTTCTATTTATTCCAAGTGAAACTTTTAGCCTTCGCTTTCACGTCTGACACTCCACACTCCTGGGCCAATAGAGATAAAAACTCTCTCTCACCCGATACTCTCAAAAATCCGTTTCAAATGGACAACTCGGTATTTCCTGAACTCCCTACTTCATTTCCAACACTGCGTAGCAAAGTAACGTGTGTGTGTATGTGTGTCTCCCTCATCCCGAAAGTTGCCTTCGCTTTCTCCTAATTTAATTTCATTCCCTGACACATCCATGAGCATCCCTTTGACAGGATTTAGTCACTTTTAATCCTTTCACTAAAATTATTACACAATAATTGAGTTTCGCTAATCAAATCTCCTCTGGTCAGGATGAATTTCGCTGAATGCTGAAAGCCGATGCGTCAGATGAACTGTAACTGTGTGTACATCTGAGAGAGTCGAAAATAATTCTGTCGTCTTTTTCCCTTTTCCTAATACCCCGATACACTTTCTTTTCTACGGATGAGCTGTGTGAATTTATTTCCCTTCCAGCGAGTCTCTTTCACTTATTTCTCTCTGCTCATCTCAAGGAGTGTGTGTGTGTGTGTGTAGCGTGATTACAAAGATTTTGGCACTGACTGTGTAAGAATGTTGTGTATAGAGGTAGGAATTAGGAATAAAGCTCGAAGGAAACTCTCATACTGTGAGTGAAGGATGATCATGAGGTAGAGACTGGCATACATAAAATTCGCCTGAGTGACCTGATTTCCACGAATGAACGGATTTTAAACAAACAAAGTGCCTGGAGCTGGGTAGCTGGGTAGCTGGGTTGTTGGTAATAGTTTGAATAAACATGAGACACATAACGGCAAAGGTAGGATGTAGGAATAAGCTGAGAACACCTGTTCAGTTGTTTTAGTTTACCCATCCCGTGTGAGTTGTGAAAGCAAAGAAAGTCAAAGGCCAAACTTTTACTTGGGATTAGGACTTACCCTAGCTCAGCATGGAAAGCGCGAGAGAGAGATTTTCGAAGAAAAAAAAATGTAATCCGCTGCGGAAGTGAACATACACGAAGTTCCCAAAAGTACTTTGTAACCAGGTAGTAAGCACAAGCTCTTCCCTTCTCTGTCACGAATAAACCAGTCAATTTCGTATTGTATCATCCCAATCACCAGTGATAAAGAATTGATTCTACAGCAATAGTTTGAATCTCTATTGATACTGACTTCCCATATCTCATCTAATCCATGCAAAAGTTCACCAAAAGCCGCATTGTACTTTCTGCAGTCCTACTTTATAACTCGCTATGGGAAATTAAATAGGTCCCCACGTGTAAAAATAATATCGTTTAAAAATCGCATGTCTTTTGTTCTTGGTAAAAATGGTTAAGTAGCTTTCAGAGAGGATTAACTAACGGCAAGAACAGAGCTTAAGCACGAGGCACACTCACAGTCCTTTCACTCTGACCTACAGAAAGTAAACATTCGTCGATAAGCTGTCCTAACTCAGCGGTTATACTCTCTCTTTTTTGCAACGCAGTAACAGTAAACTTCCTACAATATAGTGTACCAGTTTTATTTTGCTGCAGAACTCGAGCAGTACTAATAAACTGTGTATTTAGTATTTCCAAGAAGTCTCACCTGTGCGGCTTAATCTGTAGGTTGAAAGCACAACGAGTCCCTTCAGAGTCACCGGAAGTTCCTACAAAAAAAACAAACAAATTATAACATTTCTTTATCCATCGAGGTTTTTATAGTATGCTCAACAGCAACCTCACAACGCACTTGATTCATGGGAAATTCCCTCCCAACTTTCATTGTGGATTAACGATACAATACAAATTGAAAGGAGTTGACACGATATAATGTTTTATGATAATGGAAAGTGAAAGTGACAAGCCATTCCCTCATAACCACTTTAACAACAGCTAAAACTTCTATGCAACAGCATTGGTAGTTTGGTAAGGTTGAAATATCTTTTATCGTCTTGGAAGAAGAGCCCCTTGAAATCTATAGGCATTCTGCACCACCAGACCACCACCACCACCTCCAACGTTAAGGTTTGATCCACCAGTTGTCAGATGATGGTGGTTGGAAGTTTTAAGAAAGAAGAAGAAGGCACATGGACGAAGGCACATTACTTGAGATGAATGTGCTCACTAATTTGCTCAATGTGCGATGTAACGATGATGGAAACTCATCTCAACTAAACTACATCACATTATACAACTCATTCTCTCAAGACTCGGTTCTCTCTTGTCTTGTAAAAGGGTCAATTATATCCCACACCATATTAAGGTCACCACACAGAAGAGTAAGAGTGATACAAGACACGGATAAACTACCGGAATAGTCTCTCGCAGCACAGGATCATTATCATCATCACCATCATCCACTTTCTCCCAGCAACAATGAATAGAAACGTGTGCACGAGATGAGTGCTATTGTGTTTCTCCATCATGAAAATAACCTTTTCAATATGAAATGCTTTCTCTTGCATGAGAAACAAGTGCACTACTTTCACTCCCACCCATGAACATGTTATGCACCCCACCACACACGTCCATTGTTACTTTCAACACCCTCCTACCGTTCCGGACCGATAGCTTCCTACTTTCTCTCCTCTTGTCATATGTAACAAAGCGCAAGAAGAGATTTAATGTGCACAGTGCTACTTACTCTCAACAGCCAAACTAAACTTTCACATTTAAAGAGTACAACGTATGTGTGTATGTGTCTCTCTTTCCATTTATAAGATTTATTTCAAAGAACCCATTTTTCCTCCTCTATACACATTAGTCAAATTAAACTTGAGGTAATATGTTAGAGCATTTTCACTCACAATATGCTAGACTCATAGTAGACTTTTGATAGTGGTCCTTCCAGGTATGGCACTTACGTAGATGCCTACTCTTCTCTCGTCTTCTCTTTATTAAAAGGCCTGAAAGTGAAAAGTTTCCTTGTAAGTAGACTCCACTTTATACACACCAGATACATCTCATCATTGTGTGTACAAGAGAGAAAGTAAATGTTGACAAAGTGTAGAGGAACTGATTTCGAAGAACCAGCCAACTGTTGCTAATGGGAAACTTTCCCAAAAACCTCACACAGCGTCCATACTACTTGCACTGATGGTTGTTGAAATAATGGTTGCATTCATTGAAAGAGCATTGTTTACTTTTTTCTTCCTTAAGTGGAGAAAGTGACATTTCTGGGTCGAACTGATTGATAGGTAAAGCCTTTCCCGTATAAATCTGGAGCTAACCTCTCTCTCTTTCCTTCTCACACAGGCGGATATCTCATGGGACTCGGAATCCAACCCAATCCTACCCGAAATCTGTTGTAGTTTGCAGTAGGAAAGTAAGAAGTAGGTATTCGTGATGTATTATTTCACAAAGCTTCTGCATTGTGGCTTTCTCCTTTAAATGCCCTTTGCTTTCAAGTCTTGCGGACAGTTTTATTTATTGCTTGCACTAAATGAGGAGATAATGGGATAATTTGTGACAAGACCAGGTAGATTTATGATTACGCAGATTATCGATAATAGCTCAGCCCCCATTCCCACACTGGTACTGCCCTATCCCATTAATTATCTTCATGAGTTCAGCCCACACTTGATGTGATACTATTTGATATGGCCTTTCCTAAATAGGTTAAACTCTATTTTGATATGAAGCAGAAAGAAGAGATAAGCCAGACACTTAATCGTTCTCCTCCAAGATTTAATCTGGGGATGATGGAAAACTCACAAAAAATCTATCTCAATTCCCACCAGATATTATTATAGAGTGAACTTACACGAAAGGCGAGAGAGGATTAAAGACAACTATCACTACTATTACCACTATTGTAATATTACCACACATCTAAGGGCCTTACTTATCATTTCTTCCCGACACATTTATACTTCTAATGGTAAAATTCCCCTATCATAATTTACACTGAAAGAAGATGGTCTTGAAACCGAAAAAATTAAAAGATAACGTCTTGATCACGAACTGGAATCTGTGTGTTTCAGACACACCATAAAGTGAGACTATTACGTGTCTCATCTCTGGAAGAAAAATTAGGGTGAGATTTTGTATATTCTGAGTGAGAAAAGACTCGTTGTGTGATGCAGCTATACAAAATCTTGCTTAATTTTCTTTAATGAGCCATAGCTTCACACTGAGTGATGGATATTCTTTACAGCCTAACCAACAATGATGATGATGATGAGATATACACACACAAATCTCAGACATTCTTACCTCAGTAAACTGTGTAACCTTCTCTTTGTATAATATATATATATATATTATATGCTCCCTGTTATTAGTTTGGGTTGCATAAAAATATATAATAACATTGTTGACTGCCCGAAAGTTATTTCGTGTAGTTTGATGATCCATCTACGATATAAAGTAGCGTTGTTCTTGATTTTTATTTCAAATATTGAAGGAGAACACGCTTCCAAAAGTCAGAATAGGGAGACCGATCTTATTCTGTACTTGTCTGTAAGGTGAAACGCCTTTTGCCCTTTCAGCTATGTGAGCTGAAAGTATATTTGATCTACTAGTTTCACATCATTCAATTTTCCTTTTCATCCCTTCACTATTTAAACTTACACCCACAATTGAAGGTGTAGTGAAGCATAAACGGCTACAACAAAGTGAGAACCCACAAAATGTATGTAGATTTAATTATTCCTCTGCACAACATCGAACGAAGGGATTCATTTCAGCTTGTATCAAAGTTTCCCTGATTGCACAACAAATTAGATATAAACCTTACGCATCGAAACTCATTACTATGAGGGTTACTGCGCTAGTAGTTCGTATATACTCTATATAGTGTATAAGTTTGTCTTCAGGAAAGTTCAAAGAAAATCGAGAAACTAGCGGTTATTTCACCTGTTGTGATTATCTATTTCTCTCTCCTGTAATTGAAACTCCGTTCAAGGTTCTCATGTAAGGCGACAGGAGCCTTCTCCTGGCTTCCCTTCTCATCCTCAAGCCATGTCATTGATATCCCTTGGAGTCTCAGACGACTTTATTGTACACCAGATGACTGTATAAATCGTGCTTTACATCAAATACCTTATGTTACGCAAGGAAACCATGACCTTCAAAGGGACACACATTTAGAAATTCGATATACTTATGGTGTGGTCTATATAAGAAAGATTGTGGTATTTTGGACGACAACAGATTTCCCATGGTTCACCAAGAAAAAGGAATCTTTGCTTAGGAACAAGTGACTACTATTTTAAGGGGGAGTGAGGACAAAAAACAAGGCATAATTAACCTTGCGTACACACCTGCTGGACCAAATAGAAGTTCAAGTAAATTACACGCATACAAATGTTCACGTTAAAATTCATAGACAAGTCCCGAACTTTTTTGTTCATTTAATTTTTGCTTGGATGAGTAGTTTTGTAGCTTCGAGTGTCCAGCAGCTCTGATGTCTGATGAGTTTTGGGGCGGATCCATATCGTCTATTTTGCAAATCAGCTCAAGAGGTAAAATTACACGGTGCCTACACATCTATACCTACCTATCATCGTGCCCCCACCATCCTCAAGTAAAAGTGTAATGAGCTTGGCAATAAAAGAGAATCTTGTCGGCGTATACATAAGTAGGTAGCAGATTGTAGTAGTAGTTTAGGTAGTAGGTAGTAGGCAAAGGTAATTCACGAGAAGATAAGATAAGGAATAAAGATGCTCTCCTGACGATGTAATTTGGCTCAAACAATCAGGGAGAAAGAGTGATTTACACGAAAGAAACATCAGCCACGTATGGAAGACTTGCATTCTTTTGGAATTTATGAATAGAACATTTCTCTGCAGTAATTATGACTACTTTAAGAACTTATTTAAACCTCTCCTGCAATTCAACACAACTTTCCGTTTGTAATGAAGATGAAGCTGATATTTCATCTTCCTACAGTTTCATCGAACTCCTTATATAATATGCAATTCACTTCGAGTTTAGGATTACAGCTAGATACAAAATTATCATTACTGTGTATACGAGAGTATAACAGGTTTTCCACTGAAAATGAATACCTTAATGTTGAATAAAACACTACAAGTCTATTGTTGTATAGTGACGATAGCATGCAACGCATAAATGGATCTGAGAATCATATCCATCATAATAAGCATCATCATCATAATCTTGTAGTTTCAGGAAAGTCAAGTCTAAGTCGCCGGTTCACAAAGCCAGACTAGAAATAAAAAAAGTTTGAACTTGGTTAAAATGTATATCTTCTCCTTGTGCATCCAGTTTCATAATGAGGGTACTGCTAGACTGGTAGTAGAAGAAGTAGCAATAGGAGTTGTGGTATTAAATGTAGGAGCACAAAATTATTTGAAACCAAAGTAAATCTTCTAAACAACCGAACCACCTAGACCACATTGGTTTCGCTTTGTTTTGTGCCCGGTCTGGTTTATTATACACATAACGTAAATGAGTACAAGTTCGTGTAGATTTATACATATCAGTCGGAAGGTATTAGGAAGAACTGAATCACAAGTGTTTAAAGTGCTAGTTTCTCAATGTATCAGTTGTGATTTAGCAGAGACAGACATGTAGAATGTACATACATGAATATACCATTCAGTAGCTTTACCAATGTATCTAACATTTTCCTCGTAAACTTTCGAAGCCATCAAACATTGAACTGAAGCTTCGTGCAGGTTGCTGCTGGTCCAGTTTGAGTAAGTATAAGATATATGGTGTAAAATCCACTGGTAGTGTAAAGCAGACGGACGAAGCGGTTGCTCGGAATGCATCAATTATTATATAGAAGAGATGGTGAACTTCTAAGCTTTTTTCCCAGAGCTTTTCGTTAAAAAAGTTTAAGAGGAGCGCTTGCCAGCTGTGATCTCTTCGTATGTATAAGACACAGAGCGAGAAGATCAAATAAAGCAACCCTTTCCTTCAAGAACTTCACCTTGCACTTGACTCCTTCAACTTTTTTCTTCCTCAATCTGTTCAAGTCTTTCGTTGACTCACAACAGACTCACCATACTTAAAACTGAGTGAGTCTCTCTCTCTCTCTTCGAAACCAACACGGACCTCTGATGAGATATGCAAAATTAAGAAAAACTGCTACAGAATTTTTCATCCTGGTTTTGCTAATCCTTTTAAATTAATGCAGTT
>JAQGAD010001459.1:0-19492 GCA_034696625.1 Isotomurus palustris | reverse complement strand
GAGAGAGAGAGAGAGAGAGTTATTTAGAGATTCAAACTATACACACACACACACAGAGTATATTTTTTATATAGACAGATTCTTCTCAAGACTCAAGACTCAAGATGGAAAATATTTTCAGAGAAAGCAAAGAGAAAACCTAAAAATTGGGCTTTCCAGTAGGGAAAAGTTTTCAACCGAGTTTTTGGTAGTTTTTGGATAAATCTGTAGTCAGACTTTGTGAGACGAGAGAGAGAGAGACGGAACGACGAGGACGGCCATATGATGAGGATGATGCTAAAGTCTAAAGAGAAAGTTTTTGGAAGTTACCGTGTGCATTTAATTAACCTCATTTAGACGTTTTATAAACGATATTGAAAAGACAAGAGAGCGTCTGCTGGAGGAAAAAGTTATTTGAATGTTTGTGTCTCTCCAGTGTCTCCAGTTCTCCAGTCTCTAAAAGTATGTCGTCTCTGTCACAAGGAGAAAAGACCTACGAAGATACTTTCTCCATTTCTCTGGAGTAGAATCTTAGAAAATAGAAAGTGTTGTCAACATCTTTCTAAAAATATTGAAGTGTTTAGAAGAGAAGGGAGAATTCGGATACGTCTCGAGGTTGTTTCCACTCAGATATTAAAACTTTTTGGGGAAAGAAGAACTGATGGAGCAATTGTATCCACATCCACTCTAAGAGAACGTGGGAACATGAAGCTGATGAAGAAAGTTTCTTATTAGCTCAAATATTTACTCAAGGAATTCAGCCACCTGCCCTCAGCCACCATCTCATCTCTTCTCCTTTCTCTCTCTCTCTCTTAAGTCGTCACACAGTCTTTCTTTTCAATGCAACAATGGCAGAACGAGATCAAAAGACCAGCAAAGTAGAGCTGGAGGCTATCCTAATCTAACAACATTTGTTATCCTGTTAATAATAGCTTTCGCAAATACACACCTACGAATACACACACCCAAGCTACGAAGCTACAAGCGGATGTGTCTTCGCAAGCTAAATTGAATTCTGACTTGGAGGAAGGAGAACTCTCCTGGACAAGTCTCCAGAGAGTCCACGAGTAAACTGTTGGAAGCACAAGAAGAAGACACGCAGTCACACAGGTGATATATACCTGTCTGTGTTAAGTCAACAAAACTCCAAGCTGAAAGGCAACAACGATGAGCGTGTCAACCTAATTGAAACTTTCCTTATGTCACAGTACCTAGTCACACACAGATAATTGTTACTTTTGCGTGTCGTCATAAAACTCTTGCTATTCTCTTTGTCTCTTTACAACTGAATGCTTAATTAGGAAGGAACTAAAAGTACTACTTACTACTTACTACTACACATTCATTAAGAACTATAAAAGCAGAAGAAGTGGAAGCACTCATAATTTAATTCTGCTCAAACTGAAAGCTAGTGTGTCGCATTTCCAAGGAATTTCATGTCAATCCTCAATCCACAAATGTCGAGGAAGAAGAAGAAGTGGGTCGTGTGGGTGGCTTCACGTGAAACGAGTCCCACGCTAAGGAAAACAAGCGAGGGAGTTAGTGTGTTTACTAAACGATCTTGTTCCGAGTGAAAGTCTAATAAAATTAATACACAAGATGAGCAGTCAAGAGAATTATGTTCAAATTAGAAGTCTAGTGAGACTACTTCTAAATGAAACAAACTCTCCTAGCAGAACAAATTCACCTACAGGTTCTTAGAATTCGACCTGGATTACCTCCACAACTTCACGTAGGATTTCACATTTTCCAAATTTTGTGTGTCTCCATACGCGAGAGAGAGCGAGAGACGAGTGAATCATTCATTTCACCATTACCACTCGTTATACCTTCTAATATCGGCCAACCACGACGAGAATAATTATTCCAAAACTTACTATTGTGTGTAGAGCTGATGCTGTGTGCATTTCGGGGAAACTGAATTTCTAGGAAAATCCTAATACCAACTACCAACCTTTATCTCCAAGTTATGGCTCATACCATTTGACACGGGGAACTAAAATGAATCCATGAAATTGTTCTGAAAGCAATAATCTCGCTTTATTGCTTAACTGTTTTCCTCCATCGCAATCGTTAAGTTGGGAATACAGAGGAAGACTTCTGGTTGCGATGAGATGCCATTGGCCTCCGTACAATATGTCTTGTCATTCAATGGGAGTTTATGGATGGCCCTCTTTCCATCTTTATTTCTAGTAATCCTTCCAACTAATCTTCATTGACAATAATGCACAGGAGAACATAAATAGACGAGTGAAGGCCACTTAAAAATTACGAGCAGATTTACCACACACACACTATCTATTGATCTTTATGCGCATACATCTTTTTCCTTTCCTCGTTTGGCCAACCTTTCATCTTCTCGAGATGAATTAAATGAGGACGGAGACGCAGTATTTTCCTATACTTTTATATCCGTCTTTCTTTCTTTCGTTTCCTTATGCACAGCTGAAAAAGAGGAAGCGAGAGAGTCGAAGTACACATTTCAAAAAGTTTTCAATGTCATCAGATATCTTACAAATTGGATGTTCAAGTGGGGAGGATGATTCCCCTTCAACCTACTGCGGAAACTGGGGAATCGTCATTTCTACATTCTACTGCCAAATCTTACGTGACTGTCGATTCCGTGTGTGTGTGTGTGTGTGTGTCGCCTCTTTACTAACTTTCCTCCTCTCCTCATTGTCATAAGTCGAATAAAAGTATTTTTTACTACTCTACTTTTACGACTGTTACGTAAAGATTCAATGTTAAACGGCCAAAGTCTTAAAAGTATCAATAAGACAAAGGTATAAAAGTGTGGAGGAAAGAAAAATGGGATTATTAGCAGGCACGGCATCTACTTTAAGTGAAGGTCTCTTACATCCCCCGTAACTTCTGGATTTTATTGTTGGCTAAAAAGATAAAAGCAACTCTCTCGTAAGGATCGCCGTGCCTTTCCTGTTTTAACAATTTTTGGTTTGAATTGCCAATGCAGCACTTGAAAAAATAGGCAGTTTTCAATATCTTCGATCCTTCAGGGAGTGTGTAAGTGTAAGAGAGAGTAAAAGAGAAAGGTGAATCGTCGCTGAATGCAAAGCCAATCTTTTATATTGCCTTGTGTGTGTGCTCTTAGCATTAGGCTCGGTGGTCGTAAAACGAACAACGTCAGACTACAACTTCCACATCATCTCTTCTGAATGAGTTCAAATCTTCTGATTTCCATTTCCATTTTACTCCCAGACGTTTCTTATGCTCCAATACACTTTTACCCACTTTACACAGTTTCATTCAACCTGCTTTCCACCACAATTCCCAACACTGTGGATCTCTCTCCTCCTCACTCACTCCTCCAAACCTTACCAATTATGTTTGACCAAACCAATTGTCTCGAATTACCCTTAATGTTCGCAATAGACTGTGAAAAGCTCAACAAGCATCCTCCACTTAAAACGAATCCCCGTATTATTACCTCCGATTTCACAGCAAGTAATACTTAACAAATATCCAATTAAAATTGATGACTACCATTTCAAACAACACACAGCCACGTCTTAAACTACACACAATAACACACACACACACACACACACAGCCTTCCACATTCCCAATATCCAATAATACTGCAGGTTGGTTGTGCAAAAGAATAAACTTTTTGATTAGTTCCCCATCAAAGCCCCTGATCGTTGAACAAGAACTTAATGTCTCGTATAAAAGAGTCTTTGATTGCTCCCATAATCATTTTATGAGATTACATGTGATATTCTATTTCCCTTCCTTCTCTTTTCATAAGATCACCAAACTTCGAGATGAAGACACATTATTAACTCTACTAATCTGAATTCAAGGTTCCTCCCTCCGAGAGTCTCTTCCAATCTCCAAATAATTTCCAATAGATCTTAATCACTTCACATCTCCTCGCAGTCTACACACAAAATCCTGAGAATCTCTGAACATACACACATAATATGATTATTATAACCTAAACACACTATCCCACTCTACTAAACTACTAATACACACTAATGGTGTGTGTGTAGGTAGTGTTGTCTGCAAGTGATTAAAAATCCATCCCCTCAAGGGAAACCAAGTCGTTATTGTGCATTTCATATTCACCAGCAGAACTTTCCTCTCTCTCTCTCTCTCTTATCCTGAAGAGTAATTACAAAAGTTTCTACCTCTCCATTTGCAACGGTACTTTCTTTTTCCTTTGCTCTAACAAGGTAATTGAGACACATGAATCAGAATATTTGCATGGTTGAATAGATTTCCCCATCCTCTGTGTGTGTAGGCATCTGTTCCAGTAAAACTTTCGCTCTCTCTCTCTCTCCGGTCGCCATTCGCCAACTTAATTTTTGCAAAGCTGAAAGTAATCCCATTACCGTTGTCAATTACGACATCATCATCCTTGACTTCTAAATGATCTTCGTCGCTAATGATTTCTTATCTGTGATGATGACTCACGTACATTTGACTTCTGTTTCAGGGCCAAGAGGACGACGAAGCGAGCTGCACTCATGATCTCCTCAGCGTGGTTTATGAGTCTGCTTCTGTGGCCACCGTGGATTTACGCTTGGCCCTACATCGAAGGAAAGAGGACAGTCCCAGAGTACAAATGTTACATTCAGTTCATCGAAACTAATCATTACATCACTTTTGGCACCGCCATCGCTGCTTTCTATATACCTGTCTCTATCATGCTCATCCTCTACTACAGGATTTATATGGAGACCGAAAAGAGACAGAGGGATTTGTCTCAACTCCAAGCTGGAAAGAAAGACTCCAGCCGACGATCCAATTCCAGGTTCGCTTTCAATCTTCTTATTTGTTATTTCACAACTCATTTACTCCCGTTTAGTTACGCAACTACTCACACAGCATCTCTCTCTCTCTCTTATTGTTGCTTTATGCCTCTCTTCTTCCGGTCCGCAATCAAAATTGCTATCATTCTCATCATTTCCACTTACTCGGAAGTAAACCTACCACTTATCTCCTCACCGACATCCAAAGTATTGCAAAGTAAAGTATCGTGTACAAATAGTACAAAACAAGATCCCTATAATTTTAGCTCAACTCACCACCACTTACGGACTCACACACATGTTTAATTCTCTGATAAAATCCACACACGACTCCGAGCCAAAAGAAAAGCCGATACAGCCTAGAGAGAGAAAAATCTCTTATTATAACAGGCTCAGTATTAAGCGTGGAACAAACTACAAAAGAAATATCTTGAGAGAGAAATAACTTGCTTGTAAGTGTAAAGAGATGGAAGAGCAGCCCCATAGAAAAGACACACGTGATTGTTACCAAACAAACTCATTCAAGTTTACACAAGTTTCATTCGAGGAAGTAGCGAGCAATGAGAATAAGACCCGAAACTAATCTGTAAGAGGAAGGGAAGTGTGATTATATTATGAGAACTCTTCTAGTGTAATATTGAATGTTGTGGGAAATGTATCTGCATAAATCTTTCGTGTACGAATCATTTCCCGTGTCCTTGGATTTTCTCCAGAGAAAGCAGAGCTCGTCGTCCACATCCACACACAGCGTTCAGCTTACATTGCATTCCTCTGATAAGAAGAATCATCGTTCTTCGAACTCACCCGAGTGTGACAAAATAGCGCACAAACGGGAACACTAACTGCTTCTCTGGCAGAAAGAGAGCGAGAGAAAGCAGGCCGAGGCAACTGGTGAACTGGCTGAGCAATAGAAATCTCATATGGAATAATATAGAATAATCCTATAGAATTATGAGAGAGAGAGAGAGAGAAAAAAAACTTATTTTTTTAACTCCAAAACTGCACCTTATTCTTCTTCTTCTCCGCAGTCTCCTCTCTGCTAAAAAGAGTGGAGTCGAATGATATTCAGCTCAGAATTAGTTGGCTGACCACTTCTGCACAAAAGTACGACCAGAGGAATGGTGAATAGGATTTTTGGTCGTGGAGAGAAAAATTCCATTATTTAGAAAGGAGAGAAAGCGTACAATAATTATTTCAACACCTCACCTCCTTCCTCGTTCATTTTATACGTAAAACTGGAGGAGGCTGGTTCATGAGTGGAAATAACTGCTTTATCACCTCCGCGTAGCAAACTCCAATCTAATAAAATTCCTCTCCTTTTATTTCCTCTCCCCACACTCCCACCTTCCTTCACCCGGATTGCATTATTATCTTAGACTAGAAGTGGATTTAGAACCAGTAGGCTCCTAAACTCCTAATGTATGAGAGCACTAGCTCTTCATCTTCTATCGGAAATCATAAACCTTTCTCTCAAACTTACTTAGAGGGAATTACACGAGGATGTGTAAGGAGAGAGAGAGAGAGAGAGGAAATCTTCTGAATCAAATTTTTAGAAAATCATGCAATCCTTTCGTTTTCCCTAGTCTGATATATTTAATAATGGTTCTCTGGCAAACTTCATCATCTTCAGATATCCTTATAAACTTAAAGCTTCTTCCGCCACAACTCACCCACCCACCCAACCTCTCTCTCTCTCCTTTCCTTATGTTATAAGTTATAGCTTATAACTTTCCCATACATAGATTATGGTATGCACAGCAGTCTCTTCTTCTTGTATAATGCAATTTATCTTGGATGGAATAGCACAGCCATAAAAACCACCTCGTAAACGGAAACCTTTTAAAATGATGAAAGTAAATGAAATGAATCTAAGGATGTGGAATAAGAAGTTGAGTTAATACAAAGTGTAGGCAGATTGTAAGTGGAGTGTGGTAGCAGGGAGGCTGTTATTTTAGGCCTCTCTCCACAGTTTTAGTGTAAAATGCACTTATTCCGACGATAACACTACACTACACCACATTTCAAGATCTCCTTCCCGGTGTACAAAGGCGGACATAACTTTCACCATTCCTCCAATTTAATCTCCCTTAGGTATTAAACAGGCCACCACTGGAATCTGTGAGACTAGCACAATAAATGCCTCCCAGTTATTCTTACATCATCAGTAGTTGCTCCAAGGTTTTGGCAGTAACAACAACTTTCTCTCTACTCTATATGCAATGCAGATTGTATCATATTATTATGTCATCTCCTCTTACTCAAGTGAATCTCTTCAACAGTCGTCTCCTAAACAAACACACACACACACACACACATAGTCTCAACAATACCAACTTCAAATTGATAATAGGACATTCAGTTAGGCTCTTGAAAGGCCATTTTCAAACGAGCTTGTACTTTCTCTTCAGCTTCACTTGATTATGACGACATGGGAAGATGGGAGAAAGTGGTGGAGATAAGAGATTCGATTACCTCCTCTTTACTTATATAACATCATTCTAGAATCTAGAATCTACGGGGAATGTAGAGAAGGTGGTAGTAGCAGTAAGTAGCAGGAGTCCCGCAGTCTTTGTCGTACGGGACTTTCTCCCCGTTTCTCTCTACTTTCTCCGTGCCCGCAGGAGAGGAAGGAAGGATGGAAGACCGTATAAGTTGCCTCCTTCAAGTTGCTTAAAGGCTTAAACAAAGTTAATATCTGAGAGGTAACCGGGTTCGTTATAGTCTTATAGTAGTACAGGTATAGTCACAGAGATACGGACATTGCACCATCAGCTGTAGTACCTCTGTGCTCCTGTGTATAATACTTGTTAAGCGAGCGTAGAGGATATCATACACACTTTTGGGACATTCTCCGTATTCTTGTGTAGCATACGGAAAGACCTATTTAATAGTAGAAGCAGTGGTGGCAATGGTGATGCAGTAAACCCAGATGGGAAATTTAATATTCAGTACATCTTTAACGTTCAAGTGAGCATGGCTTTAGTATGTTAGGTGCAATTTTGCATATCACACATGTCCTCTCGATGTAGCAGCCTCAGATTGCATTAGGAAAATGGTATTTATACGTGAGAGACATGGAGAGACAGGTAACTTAACTGTACACAGGAAGAACCCACGTATACTAACTGAGTTTCAACGAGATGAAGGAAGTTTCCAAACAGACAAGTGCTGTGTGGCTAGTAACGAATGTTCCTCACACTTTGTGGAAAGCATCTTTCTCTGACACGGAGAAAGTGGCTAGGGAAAGACCACGTCTGTTACTACTACGACATACACGACATGAACGAAGGTTTATGCAAAAAGCAGGCTCAAATGTAAATTGTGGAGTGTGTATATAATGTGGCAGGACAAACTTCCCAGAAGCAACGACTCTCCTCACAGAGAGAGAGTTTCCCTTTTATTTCAATAAGCCTTTAGGTTAGCAGTCGTATGGGTTGGATCCCCATCATCTTCTTCTTCTTGGGCATTGAAACCATAAGGCAGCAGCTCTGCCCAAGGAGAAACTGGCAAATGCCACATAAATCGTTCAATTTGCTTTCTCCCTTTCTCCTTCAGACTTTCTTCTTGTGTTCCACGACGAAGTCCACGAGAAATAAAAGGAAATGCACGAGATGACGAGAAAGCCACAATGGTGGTTGACTTTTTGGGTTTCAACAAACCAGGGCTGTGTAGCAGGTAGGATAGATAATAGGTAGGCTACGTTGGGAGTTGGGACACTGAATGATGATGATACTGATAGGATTTGGTTGAGAGGATGAAAGGAACCGCTGCGAAGGTTAAGATTATTCAATATTCAGTGATACCATCGTACTATAGGGACACGGCCCAAGTTCTAGATCAGTTCAAGTGGAAAGTCACATCATCGAAGGTAATAAGAAGAAGAAAGAGATGCGAAGAATGCGAGAGTCTTGGGAGACTTCCTTTCTTCTTTGGTCACAAACGACGCTTCTTATTGTTTCACGGAAGAATTATTAGAAGCAGTAAAACAGGACTTTCACACAATGAGAAAGGTACATTCCAACAACCCCGTTACAGAGACACGAATCCATTATACACGAATATAAACTGCGGCCCTTAAAAACTTTTACTGCACAAATAAATAGCAAGTGACCTTGCGACAGAATTCATGGAATTTTAAGATCGATCTTGGGAATATCGATGAAGAAGGAAAGTAATATTTAGAAGTAGATTTCGTAGTTTCTTCATCACTTGCAGTATGTTGTAATGTTGTAGTCTTGTAGTGTGTACCAAAAAGAGATTCCTTCCTTTGACAGACACGACTACAATTGTACAATAAGTAGCATTTACAATTTTGTATGTGCAAGAAGTATTCAGTGTGTAAGTTGTCTGTGTATTGTGTTGGAATCAAATAAAAATCACCATTCCACTTTGTAGTTTTGTACTAAACGACAGATGCACAGAGTAAGAAGAGATTTAGAATTTAGAAAGAAGTAAATTGAAACTCTGCTCATTCTTCTCGTTTAGGAATTGGGAATCTCTTTTACATTTGTGAGAATTGTGACTCTCTCTCTCTTAGTCGGAGGCAAGTATAAATTCAATGTAGAGAATTGATCCTACGGGCAAACATGAAATAAATACTTTTTTCTACACTGGGAAGCCTACGAAGAAGAATAATTCACTAAATTTGAATAGAACTGCTAGGAAACTTATTGTAATGTTGTCTAGTAATGATGTGAGATATGTTTAGACATACCTCTAAGGGTAAAAATTATATAAATCATGTTCATGAAAAGGTTTTTTAGCTGCTCCGTCTCTTGTTGCTTGCTTTGCTTGTCTCCTGCTGGAAGGCATAACTATAACATTATTTCTCAATACCGAGAAAGAACCTGTGTGAGGATAGAAAGGCTGTGTGAAGATGAAAGTAAAATTTACTTCGCAGTCTCCCATCGAATTAGAAGAGAGCACAATTCCTACTTACAACAATCAGAGGTTTCATCTAACTCGTTATGTTGGACGGAAATATAAATAATATGACAGGTTGAGTAATATGATTTAAGAGTGATAAGGTTTGTTTTCGGTTTGAATTGCTCTCAAAATGTCAAAAGGTTCTTTCCTTGCTCTCGTGTTCGATGTTTTGCTTCATTTGGTTCTCCCCGAGCAGCAGCGTTTCATGTAGCTCAAAGGTATACAGGCAAATTGTGAATATACTTACACACACACACTTCCCATCCCAACAGATCTGCAGGGATGTTGTGTGGGACTTGGTAAAATAAATAGACGAATAACGATGCGGTATTGTGCAATATTCACTCTCGTTCTCTCCGACATATACTGTAGAGTGTAGAGAGAAATGTGAGATAGTCTGCTTGTGTCTGTATGTAAAATGTAATACGTTCCATATGGAACCTAAGAATTGTGCATAAAATGTGTGTGTTTCTGTATGTTCCAGTGATGAGGCAGTGGATGTCGAAGAATGGAAGAGGATGCGAGCAGAGTCGTGTATCTGTCCAGACCATCTGGAACGAGCTTCCTCTTGTCCTGTCCATAGTCGACTGTCTGTGAGTCAAGTAAGGCCAAACCTTGTCAAAAATTTCTACTATCAACTATACAACATTCGCACTTGCCAAAAAATCCACATCTCAAACTCTTCACTTCCTTTCTCAACCAGCAGCACTCTCTCTGTGCTATTCCTTCGATACCCTTGATTCCCAGTCCCATATTATTAATACCCCTACTCCCTACTATGGAGCCTCAAAACCGTCATACAAATACAAGGACTGTAACGGAGTCTCTTTTTTATACACTCTACATAAAATATTAGCTCATTTCAAGCAGAACATTACTTCTTCCCTAGAACGGAGCCCCTCTAAAACTAACTGAGAGTCGATATGTGTATTCTCCTATCTTTCGTTATTATTTGGCATCTCCTAAATTAACTTCAAAGTCCTTCAGTTCAGAGATCCGTCCCAACTGGAATTGGAATGCATGTATGCGGTGGCATAGTATACACATCTCTCTACGGTATATACTAATACTCAGGAATGTAACGCAGCTTACGTCTGATGGGATTGAAGTTGGCTTCTCTTTCCAAAGTCTTGTCCCCCTTTTCCTTGATAATTTGAGAGAAAGCATCACTCAGAGACCAGCGGATGAACAAACGCTTGTCAATCAATTGTTGGGCTAGCTCTAAGGCAGCAGCAGCAGCAGCAGCAGCAGCGATCCTTCTCTAAGCAAGCCGAGATAGAGATTAAATTAAATCCGATGCCAAAAGTTAAAAAAACTCCAGAAGGAAGGGAATTGATTTATGCTTTGTGGAGAACAGCTTTCGACAGCTCCACAGAATGCTAAAAGAGTGAAACAAAATCTCCAGCAATTCACGATGCAGTGCCCACAGAATCCACATCCACACATCATCAACCACAGAATTCATCACAGGTTTTAAAAAGGTTTTATCATTCAACCTTTTGGGGTTTCTCATGTCTTAACAATTGAAACTTGTGTGCAGCTCACTGTCAAACAGTCTAAATCTTCTCTCTCTCTCTCTTTCCACCGCAAAATTTATTTTAAATTAAATCCCACGGACACAACGCAACACATTCAACATTACCATTTGCCCGCAGGTCTTTTCTAAATGCATTTCTAAAACACACTTCATCTCACAGTTAACAACAGTCTTGTATCTACTCTGCTGATTGCATCTCTCATCTACTAAAACTATTTTTGCTTAGTAATTTTTGTACAATCGTACGCAATCAAGAATGAAAAGAGAACGCGACAAAATTCCGTCGTAATAGAAAAATACCTGGCGAAGTTTACTCTCTATGCTCAGAATCAGATACACAAAACGAACTCATTTATTTTCTCAATTCTCAACCGCTTTGCTCTGTAGTTTCTCTCGTAATCTAAAAAACTATTTCATCTACTTGGGAAAGGGATTGGAATAAAATCAAGTCTTTTATATTCCGAGAAAGTAATTCACTCAGAGACCTGCTGTTCGTATTTACTCTCTCATACTCTCATGTTCTCATCTAACTTTGTGTTTATCGAGAGGATTGAATTGGAAGCATACAAAAGTTGTATTTAAATTTGCGGTAATGCCCACGAGCTCTGCATGGAGCGCACCTCATTACAAAATTCCTTCATGATGATCCTTCCCCATAATGAGAGAACCAATTTCATCCTCATGATCTTTCTCTCAACACTTTCCACATACTTATGTACGTAAACACCCTACAAGTGTTCAAAACACTTCAGAATAAAGTTCGAAAGATATTCACTCCGGTGCTTTCCCACTTCCACAATAGTTGATAGGTTGGTATCGTGTGTACTTCATTGGACACACACAGACATGGACACGAGTTTCCCATTAGATCATCATACGCTTCATAGAACTCATTTTATCTCCTCAGCAAACATTCATTCGGTTCACTTATTCCTCGAAGCAAGTGTGTCTCTCGCTATGAAACCTGGAGAAGTATATCATCAGATAGAAATCATTTTCAGAATTCCACTCTAAACAAATGCTATTTCCTACATTCTCCGAACCAAAACTTCAATTCCATTCTTTCCTTCAACACACACGAATCATCATCATCTTCTTCTTCTCTCCTTACACTTTTAGATTGGGTATTATTCCATCAGACTTTCTCTTTGTTGCATCAACTCCAATGATAATAATAATATGGTCGATCGTCGAAGATACCTTTCACTCTCCTCATCCGCCATATTTTCGTCTTCTCAGAATTTGGAAATGCGTATGGGAAACGAGCTGAAAAGACTTTTCATCCCTCAAGGGATATAAGATCGTTGTGTATGAGAATCATGTACACATAAACTGAATGGTGAAAGAATAGAGAATGAAGTCACACATGCAAAATGCCGATGCGTCATATCCTAAAAGACTTGACTGTTCAAGCGTCTCCAGTCTGCCTGAAGGTCATATATCATCGGAATCATCGCATTAAAATATGAAAGAGGAGTGTCATATAACCCAAATATTATAGGAGTGAAGTCAACAACAACAGATGACAGAGCAAGAAAACAAACGTCTTAGAAAAAAAGAGATGTCTTAAAAACACATACAAGTATAATGGAGAAAGTAAGGAAAGACGGAAATACCCTAAAATTACTTTGACATTCGGTCGAACGTAAATAATAAAAAAAGCTAGAAAGTGAAATGCCTCTGACTCACACATACACACATTAAACAACATAGCATGTCACATATCATATCACAACAACAGAGTATGAATGAGACTAGATATTTTTATATTTACTTTCATATCTCTATTTTTCCCCGGATCGTATTTAGCACAGCACTACACTCCCCACACATCTGTAACACGTAGAGTAAAGCATTATTACATAAGAACTTTCTCCTCTGGAGTATTATAACATTGCCTGCTGCCCTACAGACTCGCTCTCTGTGCATCACAAAAGAATAGAAACGAGAATGACAGGAGGAGATCCGTGTGGAAAGTTTATTTCATTCATGAAATCAAGTGATGACACAGACACTTTGGCGTAGAGAGACGAAAGAACTTTTTCTACACTTTATGTCACAATCAACAATTGACTCGAGGGGATAGGCAGATACAAACACACACACACACACACAACGCCAAGGACGATCCTGGTTGTTGCTTCTGTGTGCTTGTGTAGCAAAAAATTATTACTTTTTTCTCTCCTTCTCCAACATATTTCTACAGCCCAACTTTCTCCACTATCACTCATATACATACAACATACAAGTTTAGTTCGCTATCCTTTCCCAGAGAAAACATTCACGGAAATATCCTGTCGTGCACACGGGAAAAGATACAAACTATCGCAGAAAACTGACAGTCAACAGTAAAATAAAATATTATGTATATTCGCTATATGAACATGTCTATCCATATCCTTAGGTGTGTGTATGTCTCTTCTATAAACACGGAAGTTGAAACTGCCATCCATCCTTATGGCTGTTTTACAGAACTTCTTAAAATGAAATCAATATTTGCTTTCCATCTTGATGAAAAACATGAAATAAACCTTTTGTATTTCGCATTCACCATTGCGATCTTCTTGTACATACACAGCCAGCTTCGAGATATTCTTGATTCGAGACAAGTAACCATTTATACCAACCACCGGAGGAATTGAAAATTGGGCTGTTTAACCTTTTTGCGTACATTTCGTTATTTGCACACGCTAGAAGAGGTCTCGAATAAGAAGGATCTTTTGGCTGTCCATGAAAATGAATTGGATCGAGTAGAAAGTAGAAAATTGGAGAAATAATTTTTTGCATGCTTTTGAAAATTACTTTTTGAATTGTGTAGTATAGAATAAAGATATCTGGGGATATGTATATATTTTACCCCACGTATGCACATATCTTTCTTATGAGTTGCAAGAATGTCTGTGTAAGATAAAAGAGAAGACACTTTCCAAGATAGAAACGCCTTCGTTTATGTTACCTTTTATTTTGGCTTCAGTTTGATTAAAGAGAAGAAAAAACTGGAAAAATGTTTGGCAATGGCAACTCATAATATAACAATAGAAAAGGCTGCTCCACAGTGCACACACGGCACAATATTGAAGAAATACTCAAGAGATACCTTTTTCTATATATTCGTTAGAGAATTCGTCTCCAAGTCTGCTCCTCTCCTTCTTCTTCTAGACTACCTAGACTTTCTATTGATCACTCCACTTTTCCTTTATGTTTCTTCAAATAAAAACAATTTTGTGTCGAATCTTGCAAACTGCAAACTCATCATTATCTTCGTCGTCATTCTCATTAGAGTAGAATAACATGTCCGATCCAAAGACACACAGCACAGCAGCAGGTTCTCAATTCTCAAGGTCTGTGAACAACAACAACAAAATACAGAAGAACTCTCATGACTAGACGATGAGACTAGAAAACTAGAATCCTGGAAAAAGATAACTATCCTCCCTCTCTCTCTCTCTCACTGTGTGCTTTGTAGCATTTTGAGGCTCAAACAAAAGAAACTTTTGTTTCTTATCTAAAGAAATTCAGATGTTTGGAGAAGAAAGGCGAAAGGACTGGAGTTGACATAAATTCCGCAAAATATCATTTTGGCAGGGAAAGTAAAAGTGCAACTTAAGAGGATATTTCGCATTGTCACAAGAGATTCCTGCCACAAACACAAATCACAGTCATGAGAAATCATTAAGTTTGCTTTCTCTGTAAGCACAAAAGATGGGACCCAGTAGGAAGGACGGGAGAGAGGTAGGCTTAACTAAAACTAAAGGACAAGAGAGACACAATTCAACCATCCCATTTCATAACAAAAGTATCTCTCCTCTCTAAACATTCACACTATACTTATGTGTACATTTATACGTTGCAACGTGACCTTTCCAAACATTAAGTCGCTCATCATCATCACCTCAGCTTAGTGTTGTTAATGCACACCAAAGAAGACCCTGCAGACCCACTACTTCCTATTTCTGTCACAGAGTATCCTACTCCAGTAATAATTTCCTCAGGGATAAGAACCGAAAAAGAATGTGTGTTTCTTCCCACACAGAAACTCCACCGGAACCGGGTGTGTTGTTACACTTGATAAGCCACACAGACGAACTATTTCACAATTCCACCGAAGAGACAACTTTTCTCACTACACACAGCGGAGAGAAAGACAGGAAGAACATAAGGAACGAAAAAATGTTTGGAATTTTTTTGTGTCACTCCAACAGAAAAAAAGTTTCTTTTTCTCCATTCCAGAGATAATCGGAGTAGTAGGGAAGGAGTGGATTGCATGCATAAAGCGCACTTTCTCTATCTCTGCTATTGACTGAATCCTTAAACTTTTAAGAAACTTAAAAGAACACATCCACACTCAGTCAGTGCTCTGTATGTCCAACTTGGATCAGAAGAACTTCGCAGAGATGGAAATCGAGCCGCCACTTACTGTGAAAGGTTTTATAGATTTCAAGTGTATCATGAAAAGCTTCAGAGAAAGTATGGGAACTTGTGGAAACTTTTTCTTCATTTTTAGTTTGTATCTCCGGTAATCTTGTAATGTGTTGCAGAAAAGAAGGGGAACGAGAGAACGACGAAGAGTATCTGCGTCTACATTCAAAATGATATAACGACCCACACGAGTTTTTGAAAGTTTCTTGCAAAAACAAGTTTCCTATGACACAACTTCAACTACACGGTTGATACTTTGATACTGATCGATTGCCAATTTCCAAGTACTTGTACTTGTGGCATTCTTCCATGTTCAGTACACAAGTACCTATTACGTACAAAAGGCACAGGCACACTTTCTCTCCATCCCACACACACACAACACACATCCCATGTATGTCACACGAGTTAAAAATCCATTTACACTAAGCCCACTTTACTTCACATAATGATAAATCACTTAAAATTATTGGCATCAATCTTCCTCGTGTGTCCTCAGAGGGAGAAAGCTGAAAGATAATGCCATTTAATGGGTAGTGCACGGAAACCTATAGGATAATAATATATGAACGGTAAAGACTTGAAAATGAACACGGAGCTCACAAGAACTTGTTACATATTTCATCTTCTCGAGAGTAAGTCTCAACTTCCGGAGTCCCAATGGGTACAATATTATTAGTCCTCCTCACACAACTTCTCAAATGCTTAACTTTCTGGTGAAAGCAACTTCACGAGAAACTAACTAGTAACTACTTCCAACCTTTTCCACCCCTATCAACTAACACTAACACTATGTAATGCAGTCTCGCGTCTAAACTATTCTAAAGTACGTCTAGAAAACTAGAAATATATCTACATAGTTGATTCAGCGAGATCCTAACTAGCTAACTCCCTCCGTCTGTGCTCAATACCTTCCATTCTATTTATTTCAATTAGGTGACAGCATAATTAAATTTTCTTTGGGTTTTCACAATTTCTCCGTAAACGTCCCTCAAGGATGTTCTCACAACTTGCAAAAGTCTAAGTTTCACTTGGCAAGAGTGTGTAATTTTCAAGTGGAAGTGCACAAAGGCTTCATTCACTTCCCCAAAAGTCCCAACAGTCCCAAACCAACACTATAAATATACTAATTTATATATCCACACACACACACACACACAAATGTAAAAGCAACACGTTTGTCCTGTGTGAGTGTGCTTGGATTTCTACTCACTCCAGTTAATAAGGATTTGTGCTTTTGTTAAATCCCAAATCGAGACAAACTGCAACATACTTAAACACTCTAGAGAGTTGAGTGTCCATAATATAAAACCCTCTCCGCTCTCCATTCAAAACTTTTCATTCCATTCCACACATTCAACATTACAATAAAACGCAGACTTTCCTTTAGTATTTCATTTCAGAAATTGAATACGCTGAATTTAATTAATTTTTATGTTCATATTTTCACTCACCTTTCTACCCAACAAAATTACAAAATGGGACTATTCAAGAATATTCCCAAGGGAGCACATTCACCATTATCCCATTGAGAAAGTCCACACTGTGTAGTCCCATCTTCGCCGTAAAGTAATAATGGCCGATGTTTCTTGTGGTTTCAGGCGATCCCAGCATGGTGTTCTAAGCGGTGGAGATGCCTGACGCGATTGTGTCGAGCATTCATAGGTTTCTGTCGCGTTGACCCAGACGTGGATGACGTGGAAGAAGGTGAAGAAGAGCATGTGTCTCCTGGCTGTGGTACCCCCGCTTCAGTGGAAACTCCCCTCCAATCCTCAGTTTCTAGATGTACATCCCTCAATGTGATTCGTGACCCTTTGGCTCAAACCCCCACAAGACGGAATGACTCTATCGTCTCACCTATCCAAAATACCCAAGCTATCACTCACAATAATAAAGACGCTTCCACTAATCCTACAGAAGGTAATTCTTTCACTCACACAACACTACTATATATATACTTTCTATAATGTCAAATATATATATACACGTACGTACGCCTCCCACACTTTCTCCAACATCTGCTCTGCTGCTGCTGCTTTCACCCTCATTCAACTTAAAAGATGAGACCCACACTTACTCCTTCCATGTCCCTAACAAACTCTGTAAAGTACCCATAAAAGATCAGAAGTGGATTAACTCCCAAGTCCAAGAGAGAAAGTCCTTTTTGAGATTTCTCCTCATTTCGGTAGAAAGCATCTCTCATCCCATCGATCACATTCATCAATGTGTGTGTGTGTGTGTGTAAGTGTATAGTCACGTGGTCTCTTTATATCACGTTTACTTGTATACAGTGACCTATGCTTGGGGATATAGTTACGATCTTACGATGAGTGCGTTGTCCATCTCTCTCTCTCTCCTAAGTCTCGACCTTCCTTCTTATGCCTCAGCTTACGTCAAAGTACTCCTCACTACTTCGTACTTCCCTAGAATTTGACACGCTCTACTTACCTCGTGATAAGGACTCTTGACTCTTTTGTTGCGCTTTCTGCTTTCTCCTTCATCTCAAATTCTCAAGCAACGCAAAACTCCCATCACTCTAATCGCTGGAGAGTTTGGTGTTGTGTTACGGAACTATACATCTCAAATAACCTGCTCCCCCACTGCGAGAGAGAATAATAACAGGACACACTCGCGGTAAATATTATTTAACAACTACAGCCTTATTATTACTACATCCTTGAGGTGAGTTTCTACACTCCTAATGGCATTTAAATGTAAGAGAGGCTAGAGAAGCCTCAGGACATAAAAGGGATGGATGCTAAGCTCGGAGAAAGTTTAAATTTTGTTTGCTTCAAGTTATTTGAAGGGAAGGGAGGAGGGAGCGAAGAGAGCCCAAGATTGATACCTTTCTGGTTCAATAGATTAGTTTCTGTGAAAGTCAAAGTGAGTTTGGTTGATGGGAGAGAAATGTGAAGCACACCAACAACCAACGTTAACTCAAGTTCAACTAATCATATATTATAGAAGACACTCTCTATACTCTATACTCTGTCTTATTGGTTCTTCTGGTAGAATAGTCAATCTCACTCTTAGAACCATGAAGGGTATTTTGTGAGTAATGTTTTCTCTAGAACTGCCAAAAACTGCTAACTTACTACTTACTTTATAGTTCAGAGTATACTTTGAACAGAAGGACACGACATGTCTCAAGACGAGTACGAGTAGCTTCAGACTATTAGCAAAAGGATTTCAGTGGGTATAAGCTGAGCAAGGAGAGACTTCACTTTTAGTCTGAGAAAGTCCCCAAAGAGAGGAGACGCGATGTGTGATGAGATTTGGGAGTGCAATCGATGTAAAAAGTCCAAATATATTTTTAAAAGGAGGAGTCACTTGGAAAATAGAGACGGAGAATGGAAGTGAGAGAGCTTCTTGACATCTCTTGATTGATGCGATGGGAAGTTTCTTCGTCTTGTGCAATAAGAACTTGGAAGAATGTGTTTAGGAGGAAGTTACCTATATGTGACTCAGCCTGTCTCAATTCCATTTATTCTTCACACACACACACACACACACACCAATTCTAACATTCAATATATATATTCCTTCGTAGTGTTTGGTATCCAACTAAAACTATTCATTGTGCATGCTCATTTCCATATTGACAACAATCATTTATTCTTATCTTCCGGAGCAAACCTCCGTGTGTCCAGTCATCTCGATGTTTCCTAAAAAGTGTACACTTACACTTCATGTAAATTAGGGGCAAAGTGAACGTCTATTGTTGCTAATTGTCTGTTTCTTTCCGTTGACCTTTTTCCTTTCAGACAAAGAGCAATTGGACATTCACCTTACCGCTAATCCCTAACTCCCATTCACCTAGAATCTATAAAGTCTCCTGCATGACTATTCTCTTCAG
>JAQGAD010001458.1:0-19517 GCA_034696625.1 Isotomurus palustris | reverse complement strand
ACCATAGCCTCGGACATGTTCTCAGACATTCACAACAAGATCAGGAACAATTCAAGACATCTGAGTCTCATAAGGAATTACCACCTTCAAATATACACAACCATAGCCTCGGACATGTTCTCAGACATTCACAACAAGATCAGGAACAATTCAAGACATCTGAGTCTTATCAGGAACTAAACTATTCACAACCTTTCCAATATCCTTTGGTATTTGAAGACTTTCCAAGAACAATAGAAATGTTCAGGTGAATAAATCTAAATAAATCTAAATTAGTCTAAATTTGATTTTATGTTTGCTGAGTTTTTTTGACAAAAATTCTTCTTGATTGGTAGAACTGGGGGCATCAAAGGTTCTACGATTCCACCAATTAATCCAGCCTTTATAAGCACAGAGTTTCTCCAAGGACCGGATCCTGTTGGCAAAAATCTAATAGGATTGCTAATAATTGTGAAGTCTGGAAGGAACAACGCAGAGAAAAGAAATCTAGTCAGAAACACTTGGGGAGACAAACATTACCTGCAAGAAGCTGTGATTTCCAAGAATCGTCTTACTAAAGTCTTCTTTATTTGTGGAACTGAAAATTCATCTCCTGATTTCAATCAAAGCATGGATTCCTTAACCGAGGAAATAAGTGAATTTAAAGATATAATTCTTGCTGATTTCGTGGACACTTACTACAATAACACATACAAATCCGTTCTTGCTCTTAAATGGAGTCTTCTGTATGGAGGAGACTATCATTACTTGGCCTTAGTGGATGATGATATGCATTTTGATATCATAAACTTGTGCAATTATCTAAGAAACCTAATCTACGAAAGAGTTCAAGTTGTGACAAATCATCCAACGGGATATCCCTTTCTGAAATTGGCTCATCGAAAAGATAAAGATTCCTTTCGTATTTCTGATCTTGACCACGGATTAATGATAGGTCATGCAAAATGGGACGATCCTGTGATTAGAAACAGTAAGGGTGGTAATTAATAAGCAAAACAGTTTCTATATGTTTTCCTGTTTCCTGGTACATAGGCTTAACTTCAATTTTCAGGGTTAAGCAAGTGGCATGTGTCTTACGAGGAGTACCCTTACGATAAGTACCCACCATATCATCCTGGAATTGGAATCATATTCGACCGCAGAGCCGTACAGGACTTGTATTATGGGTCCCTCTTCGTAAAGTACTTCAGGATAGATGATGTGTTCTTGGGAATCGTTGCTGCAAAATTGAAGATTTCGATACTGGACTGTAGTGATATAGTGACTGACCCTAAAGTTCTAGCAAGTAGAAGTAACGATGTAATCATTGGCGGTCATGGGTTAAATTCAGCTAAACGACAAGCGTTCTGGGTCCATCGGGACTACAGTAAAATATGAAAAGCACGGGGAACACAGCTAGTTCAAAAATTTTCATAAACATGTCTGACAGTTTTGTACAATCTTATATTTTCATGAATATATTTTTTAACTCATTTCATGCTTAAAATAAAATATATACAAAGTAACAAGAAATACAAATTAGCTGTTCCTTAGAAAAAAATTTTAACTTGCGTTTTTAACAATGCGTTTGTAAACTGATTTTACTCTTTACACAATATCTTATTAACAATTAAGCAACAAATCACTGCTTGGTAATTAAATCTTTTGGAGGAGGAATGCATGCGTTGCCCGAATCCATAACTTCGGACAGCCCCCCCACATCATCATCACTTTCAGTGGTACTATACGCAGCTATCTCCCAGAAGTATTTCTCCGTCCTTCATCAGACACTTTTGAATTAAACCAAGGTTAAGATTTAAGTAGTACCACTGTTGCTTTCTCCCACTGTCTATTCTATTATTCAGTAGCTTATCACATAAATTGCACCAGACTTCTTTAGTAGTCTTTACAGCTTTAAAATGCTTTTTCCATTTAAAAGACTTTTCATACTCTTCAGGATTCTGGTAAAGGAAGTTGAGATAGTCTCCGAGATCTTTGACGCTGTTGGAAGACCTGGCATCAATGTAGGATCCTGCACCAGCAACCTTTTCATACTATCCGTATCCATAAATTACAGGGATTATTGAATGATTCAACGCATTAAAAAGTTTCTCCGTAACGTATTGATGACACAAGGAGTTTTCAAACGACAAGTAAAACTTGTAATTCTTCTCTAATTGCTTAAGACAACCGTCATCTTCATGAGGATAGTTGCACTTATAAGTTTCACACCCTCCGTAGACATGTACGTCAATGCATTTGCCTAGATTTGTTGCTACATTTTGACATTTACTGACTGTTTCACAATGGGAAACAGTCCACGCTACTTTCTCAGTTTTATTCTGAAGTGTATTGCGAGAAGATTCGGTTGATAGAGGAGATGAGCTCTGTACGACTTTTCCGTACGGATAGTAAATATCTGAGTCTGTTCTGTACGTCATCGTCCAATTGAAGATATTCGGATAGCGGTCCAATCGAAGTTTCGTGTAGCTTGGAGCCTCTCTTTGTAAGAATATCCAAGGCTGTGTGCGTTTGAGAACTAGAGGAAGCTCATATGCGGATTTCCCCTGGTGAAAGCAAGTTCGAAATCAGCATTCGTATACTATAGCTAGAACGGACACGTACCTGCTGGACAATATGAAGACATCTTGTGCATGAATGACAACTCCATAAGAGAAGTTAAGTTGAGACTGGTCCCTGATGAACTTGCATCGACTAACTGAAGGACATTTGATAGTCTTATATAAAATATCTGCAGAGTTATCTTCGATTCCTTCTGGAATTAGCATCTTTTCAACGGATTCAATTCATGAAATTCTGTCCAAAATAATACTGTTGTTACAAAACTACTGTCTTCCACCTTTTTATGGAGATACACACACACAACTAATAACACACATGCTAAGATTCCACGTTTATAACAATTGCTTTTTAAAAGACGGAACCGTTGGGTTTCATGGCAGTTTTTAATTATCTCTTTAACCTTCTCGCTACCACGTACATCACTGAGATATTGCAATTCAAATTCATCTTGTATCCAGCAACTGCATCGACTGACTCTCTCACTTTGAACTGAAAATCTACTGCCGTAAAAAGACAATCTCCGCATAAATGCTACCAGCGGAATGACATGGCTTCTGTGGCGAAGAATCAAAGCATCGCATCTCTTTAATTGTTGTCCCAGTATTTGCCTTCATCGACAAGCGTCGGTTAATACTTATCTGATTATGTAAGGCCAACTACTTTCAGCACATCTCTGTGCTACAATGTCTTACAAGCTGTAATTCTATTTCACCGTAGAATGCCGTAGATCCTCTTGTGTTCGAGGAAGGACAAGCCGCTCGGAACTTCTCATTCTGCAGTATTCTTTTATATAGTTCTGTGTGCAGTATTAAGTCAAGCAGACATTTGATTCTACGTTTAAAAATGCCTGAAACCATTTTGATACTTGGATGGTACTTAAGATTGAAGCGTACGCGTAGACTAAATGTAGATCGTATCTGAAATCTCTCTAAGTTTCACGTAATGTTACTTAATTTATTTACGTCAATGCCAGTGAATACCAGTCCATTAAAACTTGGATACAAACTGTGAAAATATCTTTTTTAAAGGAGTCGAGGCTGGTTTGAAACTAAGTATTGACTGGAATCGTTCCGATTATTAATGGTATAAATGCATCCAACACTGCCTTAGGGCCATCGGAAAATGTTTCTTCCTGTTTCTCTAAATGTGCAGTGTACTGTGAATTGTGAATGCATTTAAGTAAATTTAGCTGAAGTCATATCCATTCTGTCATTAATGCATAAAACTGCAGTTTTGCTTTACCTTCAGCCCGTAATCTACAGTAATAATGTTGCACCCTCCTAAACCGGAAGGAGGCATTTTATGAGGCTTTAACGCTGGAATCATGAAGTCCTTCACTACCCAAGTCTGCGAACTTAGCGGTGCAACTTCCGGTCCAACCATTTGCTGCAAACTTTGTGGATACGACTGAGTTTTCTCTTCAGCTTTACACGTCACTTTAAGGATCAAATCCATAGTTCCACTTAGCAAACGTAAGTTAGACTTGTTCTCCGTGGTCACTGTGAACTCAACTAACTCTCCGGGAATGACGTATCGCTTTCCTGTAACTATTTGGATTCCTATAGGACCAGTTGTAGACCAACAGCAACATCCTTGTTCAACGGATTTCTGGTCTGAAAAGCGAACAGGTCCGTAATTAGCTAAAGAAATTCTATTCAGGTCGAGAAATGCGCCAATGGTGAAAGGAACTTCCTCCTGTAAGTCTTGTTCAGGCTTGGGTCTGCACATGTGAACTTGGATTTCATAGTCGATACTTCCATTCGGAGCTGTGTAAGTCATCGGGAGAGCTTGCGAGGGAAGGGAATACTCGAAAGGAAACACCGTTCGACCTCGAGCAAGCGTTCCTTTTCCCAAAAGATTAATCGTCCCATTCAAGTAATTCTCACTAGCTTTGTAGACATCCTTTACAGTGCTATGCTGATATCTGTATGCGTATTCATATCTATAATATGCACCTCTTCCATAATAGCTGATTTCGATGAATTCTGATTTCGCCAATCCTCGTACAGTAAGAATCATGGCTGGGAAGATTCAGGGAAGCAGATTATTAGTTCATTTATAGCTACAGCTTACACCACCAGACCAGAGGTCTAATAACTTGAATGCATACAGTCGCAGGAGCAAGTTTTTGTTCCAACCATATCCACTGTGACGATTCCTTTGATTGTCTCTCCAGGCATGTACGGTGTTCCAGGTGGTTTATTTAGGGAGATCGATAGAGACATCGTCTTAAGTATTATGTTTAAATCGACACCTTTTTTACAATAACCTAATGAGTTTGGGTGGCTTCAAGGCAAGGCCTTCGAGTTTTGAGTCATGAAGACACGGAAGGGCATTTCAACAACAACAGAAAAAAGGTCACGCCACTAGTCTCGGGAATTTAGATTCACTATAGACGCTTGTCTTCAACGACAAGCGTCACTTAATATTTTCGCATATTTATATGTGCATTTCAAGACTAACTTTCAGGGGACTCCTGTGCTTCACGTCTTATTATACAAATTGTCATTTTATTTCACCGTAGATACTCTTCTGTTTGAAGAAGGCCGAGGCACTCGAAACTTCATCTCATTCAGCAGTACTAAAACAAATGTGTCCACACAAACACTGTGTTAACTTAAGATTCAATAGTATTTAGAACATCTTCAATCTTCCGCCTCTTAATTTATTTACGCCAATGCAAATGAACATCATTCCTATAAAACTTGGAAAGAAAGTGCAATAAAATCTTTTTTTGCAGGCAGCTTAGGTTGGGTTGAAACTATTTATTGAGTGGAATGGTTCCGATGATTAATGGTATGAATGCATCCAACCTATCAGAACCATCACTGCCACAACATCCTTCGTCCTTTTGCTCCAAAGGCGCTGAGTACTGTAAATACATTTAAATTTAGCTAAAGTCATGTATTCATTCTGTCATAAACCTTGAAGACTGCTGCTGTGCATTACCCGTAGCCCATAATCCGCTGTTATAATGTTACACCCTCCCAAACCGGAAGGAGGCATTACATCAGACTTCAACACTGGAATCATGAAGTTCTTTACGTCCCAAGTCTGCGAACTCAGCGGTGCAACTTCCGGTCCTGCCATTTGCTGCAAAGTTTGTGGAAATCCTTGCGCTCTCCCTTCAGCCATGCATGTCACGGTTAGGATCAACTCCATCGTTCCACTTAGCACACGCAAGTCACACTTGTTTTCCGTGGTCACTGTGAACTGAACAAACTCCCCTGGAATGAAGTGTCGCTTTGGAACAACTATTTGGAGTCCTACAGAATATGTTTTAGAAGCACAACAACTTCCGCGTTCAACGGATTTCTGGTCTGAAAAGCGAGCAGGTCCGTAATTAGCTAATGAGATTCTATTCAAGTCGAGAAGCGGACCCAGTGTTAAGGGAATTTCCTGATGTAAGTCAGGTTCACTGCCAGGTCTCTGCATGTGAACTTGGATTTCGTAGTCGACACTTCCATTCGAAGCGGTGTAAGTCATCGGGAGAGCGTCCATGGGAAGGGAATACTGAAAAGGAAACATCGTTCGACCTCGAGCAAGCGTTGCTCGTCCCAAAATTTGGATCGTTCCACTCATATAATTCTCATTGGCTTTGTAGAAGTCCCTGATAATGCGAGGGTGATGGTGGTGCCCGTATCCATACCCGTGTCCCCATCCGTGTCCCCATCCATGTCCCCATCCATGTCCATACCCACCGTAACCGTAATAGTCAGTTCGAATTTCGACGAATTCCACTTTCCCCGTTCCTTGGACGGTAAGAGTCAGGGCTGGGAATATTCGAGGATGCAGTTATTAGACCTGAACCTTTCAGTAAAGTATTTTGTCACCAGGTGTTAATAACTCTAATTCGTACAGTTGCAGGCACAAGTGTTTGTTCCAACCATATCTACTGTGACAACTCCTTGGATGGTCTCTCCAGGCATGTACGGCATTCCAGGTGGCTTATTAAGGGAGACCGACAGCGCCATTGTATTAAATATTAGTTAGTCTACACGACACCCTTGTATAATAAATTAAGGAGTTTGGGTGGCTTCAAGGCCTTCGAGTTTCGAGTCATGAAGACAAAAGGAAATTCACACAACTACAGGTTTAATGTCATGATACAAGTTAATTTTGAATCAATAGACGCTTGTCTAAAAGGACAAGCGTCAATTAAGTTTTTTGCATATTGGATATTGGATATTTAAACACTTACTTACCAAGGTATGCCTGTGACAATGTCCTGCCCCAATAAGCTGCCACTTTATTTCACCGTAGATACACTCTTATATTGTTCCCACAGCGTAACAGTGGATTCCAGAGAGTAAAAAATCGGTTAACAACGGGAGCATTTTCATAGTTACGGAGGCTCACGGGTGTTCCATGCAACTTCAAACCAAAATAACTTTAAATAAAAAATTTAACTCCGAAAAGGCCTAAAAAATTGTTTCAACAAGGTTACGACGGTTATCCTCATTGATTTAATTTTTTGATTGATAAATTATGAAAAATATTTGCAAAATTACTCTTAGTTCGCAGATAGGTAGGCTTTTTCGGTGTTATTCTCAATTTTTTCGTTTTTAATTAATAAAAAGAAGAATACCAATATATTTAGCCGTAAAAACGAGTTCAAATAATTTTTTTAGATATTTGAAGTATTATTTTAATTATGAGGTTATCTAGTTCATAGTTATATGGAACACCCGTGTGCTTGGTTGCTAACCGATTTTTTACTCTCTGGAATCCACTGTTACGCTGTGGGAACAATACACGAATTCGGAAGATTCGTTAAAAGAAGTAAAAGAACTTCATCAGTCATTTGTGTACCAACAAACCTCTGTCGCGGGTTTAGCTTCACACAATCGTGGCGAATGTATGATGCAAACTTCGAATTTGGATATTCAAAAAAGAAAAGCTGATGTATTAAAAGCCAAAGGTCACTACTTCAGCATTGAAAGTATTGAAACCAACAGTTTCGATCATTACATGAGAATCTTCACTAACACTGTCATTCGAATTGCTTTCCCCTAGTTAGTACTGCAATATGCAAACCAAGCAAACAAATTGTAAGTATCAAGAGAGAAATAATATTTAGAGTGATACAACTTGAAGACAATGCTTATGAACATTTTTTTCGAATTCCTGAGCTCGTATTTTAATAAACCGCATTTCCAGAAAAGTCCAGTTCTGAGGAATCAACAGTTGAAGATAATCCTTCGAGCTCTCAACGGTTAAAGAACAACTACGTGAGTGAATGTTTTTAAGCATTCTATTCAGTTCTCACATATTTTACCTGGAATTCAGAAATTCCACAATTGCATGGAAGCCTGGTAAAAATATAAATGAATGGAATAGTGCTTACAGTTAGTTAAAAATAGTCCGGGTGAAAGGTGCAGGTTGAGTGGTCCAGGTAGTCCAGGAATTGTGACACTCAGAATAACTCCTTCTACTGACATTTCTTCACCACTGGACTAAAATACTCCGTCCGCTGCCTTCCATTCCAGGAATGCAGGATGGAGGACAATGAGTTTATCGGATGTGAAAAAGTTTTAAGTTTTAAGCCAACAACACGATGCGTTTCCCTTACTCGACACTACATTATAAAAAGGTTGACTTCGTGACCAAGGACATCATTTGCTTTCCGAATCTCCAAAAGAAAACTTCTTAAATACCTCGCTGACCTGTGACAAAGTTCCTGAAGTGACTTTCATCTCAACTATTTCCACCATGGATATCCAAGCCTGTCAACACTGCGCCCCGAACTCTCGACAACTTTTGTCGAAGGTAAGACAACTTTTCTCATCTCAAATGTAGTTAAAATTGTATCTGCAGCATCCATTGGTTTCATTCGTCTGAATCTGCCATAAGCAATAATTATATTACTTAGCAAAAGTTTTCTAGCATTACGAAATTGAACACCATTTTGATTTTGGGAAATAACTGAGTCGAGTTAAAAATTGTCAATTTAGGATTTAGTGAATGTCAGCAATGAGAAAGAGGATGTCTCAAGCTTCAGAAGCAGTTCAGCTTCAAATACTAAATTTTGATTTTGATTTCATACATTTACAAAGCTTGTGTCACATCCAGGGTATAGGGCCAGGGTAGGGTTGCATTGAGACTTAATGACATGTGTTAGTAAATAAACATTTTAGACTACAATTGAGTAAATGGCCGATTCTTTTCCCCGCAGGATGAAACCCAATTGGAAGTTATTCCGTCGGAGGACAAGAAGACGCTGTCGTTGATTCACGAGAAAGGAGACGAGCTGGAAACATCGTTTGCAGACTTCCTCACGTATTCTGAAAATGAGGCCTGGATGCTTCCCGTCGATTCCGTGGCTTTCCGCAGAGAAACCGACAAAAATGGGAGGACCAGAGGACTCGCGTTTGTTCTGTTGGGCCACTCCCTCCCACTCTGCGACTTCTCCGCATTCTCATCCGTCAGCCGGGTTGTCTTCGCCGGACACTTTTCCTTCATCACTTCAGCCTTCAAAATCATCTCGCAGCTCACTTCGCTGACTTCGGTGTGCTTTGAGTTGAACAAGTCGCAGCAGCCATTCTTCCTGGAGAACATCGAAGATGACCTCGCCATTCTCCAGCAGAATTCCTCAGTGACAACCCTCGAAGTCTACGCAGATCCTAAGCACACTGATCTCAGTCTCACGGATCGAATTTTGGACGTTCTCTTCTCTCGAGTGGAAGTGTGTCTTCCGTCCCTAAACAAATTGTTTCTTCAACTTCCAATCGTTCCTGTTGCAAAGAAGATATTCCTCCGGATTCTTAGGAACTCTGTTGTCAATCCTTGTGAGCAGAGAGTGACCTACATTCTCCCAAAGACAACTGAATCGCCAACTCTGACTTGTGCCTATGAAGCTGAGACTCCTCGAACTATGCCGTTCCATATTTTGACATCGTGGAACTCATCTGTCATGGACCACTTTCCACAGGTAAACCATTCCGCAATATTTATATGGAATTTCTGCAACAATCTAATTGGAAACGCGGAATGAGGGAAGTGTGGAATTTTATTCAGATTCTTTAAGACTGTGTTTCTTGTATTGTTTGCAGTGCTTCGGGGATTACTACAACAGCCACTCGGCCAAAATCCTTCTTGACAGAATCTTCGGGTCCTCAAACGCTTCGCACTGGAAATTCTCAAAATCCTCCTTCGGATCGCACAAATCTGAAATGCCTGTCTCTCCGGTTTCTGATGGATGGGCGCCGTCTTATTTGGAAGTGTCCTGTGACTTTCATCTCGCTCACTTCGAGTTGGAGTTGTACAACAGGATTCCTTTCACGAAGAGCGGGAAGGCTTTTGACACTGAAATCGAAACTTTGTGGGATTTGGGAAGAGCAATTTCGATGTTGAAGTACCGACAGAATGAGCTCATGAAACCTTCCGAAGTTGAAGCAGTCAAAAGATTGAAGGCTCGGAGACAGCGGAAGATTTGCAGGAAGGCAAGGAGCCTTCACACTGGAATTCCCAACCAGGACGTGTTGTACGGACCTTCCAAGTATCCGCGATACCCGATGTCCGCTCCCCAGAGTTTGTGAGATAGTTTTAGAATTTAGATTTTAGTTGGAGTACTCAAAAGAGTTACAATCCTAATTTTGACACACTTGTTATATCTGTATCTTTTGCTAATTGTATAAAGTAGATTGCAAATATGATCAGAATTAGTAGATCAGTTATCCTAAGCTCCGATTCTGTAAGTATGACATGTAATTTTAGTTCAATAATTATTAAGAGCAAGATTAACTAGCCAATAGATGTAACTAAAATATAAATATCCCTATTTTGTATACAAGTTGAAAGTGTTGTTTTTAATAAAAAAACCTAATCGTAATTTTAAATTTTGTGTTGATGCTTACTGAATGAAACATTATAAAATTAGCGTACACTGCAAGCGACCTATTCCAACCACAAACCCATTCAACCGAAAATCATACTATTTTTTTAGCAATGCGCAACATGGAATCATAATGGAAGATTAGTAATGACACACTAAAGATTTTCGGAACCGACTCAAACCAACAGCCGTTAGTTAGACAGTAATTCTCAATTTCATCCAAATTGTCCATTCTCAGTTACTTCTTGAAAACAAAATGCGTCCATTGCTCTTCAAAAATATTAAGTACTTTCCTGTTTAATGTTTAATTAAACTTTACATGAATGAGGTATAGATCGCTGTCTGCGTACTTCAATAATTATTAACGATTGAGAGCAATAGTTCCGATCATTATGGGGATGACTTCTTCAACTGTGACTCTACAACATCCTTCGGCTAGCATCGCACAGTACTGTAGAGAACAAACTATTATTATTGCAAGTGCAACTGGAGGATAGTTAACTAATTTGATCTAAAGATTCAGCCACCGTTACCCGAAGAAAGTACTGTGCATCTATAATGTGACATCCTCCCAAACCAGACGGAGGCATTCCCACAGGCTTCAACACTGGAACCATAAAGTTCGACACTTCCCAAGCCTGCGTACGATTGGGTGCGACTTCAGGTCCAGCCATTTGTCCAAATACCATTTCATCACTGCGAGTTCTCCCCTGAGCTATACAAGTGATGGACAAAGACAACTGCATCACTCCACTTAGCAAAAGAGTTCCACTCCTGTTCTCTGTGACCACTTTGAACCGAATAAACTCTCCAGGAATGAACATCCGTTTTGGAACAGTCACCTCAAGGATTATGCTCTCACTTCTTCCAAAGCAGCAGTATCCTGCGACCGGCTCTTCTTGTTTATTGTAAAATGGTCTGAAGTCAGCTAAAGGAACTCTATTCAAGTCCAGCACTGGACCAATGACGAAACTGATTGCTTCACGAATTTCAAAGGTGAAGATGGGTCTCTTCATGTGAACGAGGATTTTGTAGGTAATGCAACCATGTGAGGCTTTGAATGTACATGGAAGACCTTCTGTTGGAAGCGAATATTCGAAAGGAAACACAGTCCGACCTCGAGGAAGCGTTGTGCTTCCCAAAAGTTGAATCGTTGAACTCAGATAAATCTCTTCCGCTCTGTAATACTCGTCATGGTGTTTCGTGTGACTATGTCCATCTGAATCTGTGTGTGTCTCGGTATGGGTTTCTACTATTTCCACGCCGGCATTTCCTTCAAATGTAATTGTCAAATCTGGTACAAATAAATGAAATCATTTAGTCGTTAATTCGTATTCTGAATAGTGAGTGCATACAGTCACAAGTTATCGATTCATCCATTTCGACTGTTACAGTTCCTTTGATTGTTTCACCAGGCAAGTAGTAAATTCCATCTCTTTTATTGATGGCGATTGAAACAGACATTGTGAAAGCAATGACACTCTTTCCAAAGGTTTGGTTAATGTTATAGACGTTTTGACTCACATTCTGAGCTTTTATGTTTTACCTCACCGTAGATACTCTTCATAAAAAACCCTTTTCACGTGGGAAGAAGAGTAAGGACTCACTTAATAATTAAATTCGGGATCAATAATCAAGAATCGTTGAAATGAATTGCAAAGAATGAAGTTTTGTCATGAAAAACACTTTCTTACATAAATATGTGTGAAAATAATGTGTACGCAGGTGTTAATACAGCCAGGAAAGTTGGATGCATACTTGCATAAGAATTTTGATTTAGTAATAAGACATCTCGCATTTGTAAGTTGACGAAAATTGTGTTTTTACACGGTGATTTCTTGTGGTGTGTTGCTTTAGGACAAGTTCCGAGAAGTTTAGGATGAATCCGAGTACCACCAACTACGGAAGCAATTTGATATAATTTTAGTACTTGTACAGTACTCCACACTCCACATTCAATAATAATAATAGCGGTCCCAAGAATGTAACACGTTTGAGTACACGTTTACAATCAATCAGTTTCATGCATTCGTAATCATATATTTCTTCCTAGTCAAGACTGCAGTCGCTTATTTCGAATAATTCACATAACCTGATATCCACATAGTTGACTCGAAACCATTGGAAAGCCAAAATTCATTCGGCATTACAAAAACTTACTTTCATTTAATTGTAAAGTCCAATACTAATTTCCGAGTTATTTGTCATGTTAGCAAGATATAAAGAAAAGTGTTCACGTGGAATTATCCTGGCTGCTGCTTCTACTGCATGTCTCCTGCTTATTTTGCATTCTTACTCAAATTCAAACACTAGACCGGAAGTTCAACAGATCACCAGTATTTCTGAAATTATTTCTAGCCAAATTGTCGAATACATCAGAGCTCACCATTTGACTCCACCTTCCTCCAAAGAATACAACTTGTCTGCTAAAGGCACTCATGCAAATTCCTACAGTTCCATGGTTCAAAAGATTCTTGGAAATCTGGTGATAACTCTAAACCACATTTGTAGTTGATTTTTTTATTCCCCTCTGAATCGCTTATTCCGTTTTAAATGAAGACGACAGGCGTGTTCATTGAAGCTGGAGCATTTGACGGTGAAGAGGCTTCGAACTCACTTCCACTAGAGCTGCTGGGTTGGAAAGGAATTCTCGTGGAATGCAATCCACACACTTTGCCTAAACTAAGATCAAAAAATCGAAAAGCATGGATCGCAGATGTTTGTCTCTCCACTTCAAGTAAACCTGGCTCTGTACGAATTTATTTGCATCACCAAATGAAAGTTATCTTGTTCTATATCATTACACATTCTTTGTTCGTGTTACATTTTTCAAAGGTAAACCTGTACTCATCTCCAGAATGGCCTGCGAGTGCACAGATCAACAGACAGTTAAGTTTAGCCGAAATGGAGGTTCATGGAATCGATTGGATGAAAAATAAAACATGGATTGAATTCGAGAGACCTTCGTTCCCATTGTACTCCATCATTGAAGCAGTTGGCGAGTTTAAGCAAATTGACTTCCTCAGTTTAGATGTCCAAGGAGCAGAAATCGATATATTACAGAACTTTCCGTTCGACAAGCTCCCCATTAAGGTACAAAATAAGTCATTCTCAGTACGCCAAGTTTATAAAGTGGTTTAAGGAGAGACTATGGACAAATAGAGTAAAAACATTATCTTTGTTGTGCTGTTACAGGTAATTATCGCTGAAGTTTTCACATTCAATGAAACACGAAGAGATGAATTTAAGAAGTTCATGGATGAAAAAGGATACACGCTTTCTGAAGCAGATGGTGTAGACTACACATTCGTTCATAAATGAACCATTTTAGAAAATATTAGGTTTCCAGATATTATAATACATTCCATTCTACCAGTATTATAAATCTGAAATATAATCCAATAAACAGCTTTTGGATATTGTTGATCAACAAAGCTCTAAACTATTGCTTCATGATTCCCATAAATAAAAAATGATGAGAGTAAATTGCAAAATAAGGAACGCCAAACGGGAAAAAATCGAAGTCTTAATTTTTCTCAGTTTGCGAGGTTTCCTCATTGAGTTCTTGCAAGTTTGCAAGCGGGTCTCTAGTCTCTGTTGCTCTTCATCTTCCCAAGACACACTGTCATTCTTTCGTCATTAACTTTTTGTCTTGACAGATCTTCGTAAAAGTAAACGACTAGTAATTAAATAAGTGTGTTAATTGGTGATTGTTGTGTTGTGTCAGTGGGAGTGGTTTGCGATGGTGGTGAAGAACGTAGTGGCGTTGGTCGTGACCATTGGACTAGCCACAGGTTGGCTCTACACTTTGTACTTGTTCAGTGGACCTGACGTAAACTTAAGCTGAAACAATTAACATTTATTACTATTATTGAAAAAAACTACTTCCAAAATTCTTCTAATTTTGTAGGAGAGACTTAAGTTTCCGAGAAACCTGGATCAGCTGAAGGGAGTGAAGGGGGTGTTGGACGAGTACACACGAGACAAACTCCCATTCGCGTTGGTTTTCTTCTGCTCAGCGTATCTGTACAAACAATCTTTCGCCATTCCAGGATCTGTGTTCCTTGTAAACTATTTTTAATTACGATGTAATGTTTACAGTCATTTTTATGATAATCAGGTTTTCATATTTTGATTCCCTGGGATGTCGTAGAACTTGTTGGCTGGAGCTTTGTTTGGCGTTGGACGAGGTTGGATTTTATGTTGCGCTCTAAGCGCTCTTGGAGCTTCGATGTGTTTCCTTCTTTCAAAATATGTTGGAAAGGCTATTCTCATTCGGTATGCCCCACACAGGGTCGCGTATTTCCAGGAAATGGTGAGATTTTCAAAGTGCAAAGTTTAAGAGATGAAATAATGAAACATAATTCCTCGGTAATAATAAGAGATTCGTCTTTTTCTGGTTTTAATTATAGATAAGCAAGAGTGAAGAAGAAGGTGGACTGTTTAAGTTCCTCGTGAGTTTGAGAGTTTTTCCAATGACTCCGAATTGGTTGATTAATATGGCGAGTCCAATTGTGGGTGTTCCCTTGAGGAGCTTCTTTCTTTCAGTATTAATCGGTAAGGAGCATTCCGAATTTAATGCAGTTTAAAAAATCGGTGACTTGTTTAACTACAATTTAATATTGTGTTTATAGGACTTGCTCCGTACAACTTTCTGACTTGCAATGCGGGATCCGCACTTGCAGAACTGAAGTCCTTAGATGATATTATGTCTTGGAGAGTAGGTCTCGGTCTGGGATTATTGGCTTTAGGAATTATTAATCCACATACGCTGTACAAGAAATGTATGGGCAAGCATAGTTGAGAGACATGTGCTCAAGTTAATATATTGTGTAAAATCTAGATTATCCAGGAAATTATTGTTCAGTATTTTTTACATTGCAATTTGTGGATTGTATGATGTAGTTTATTCATTTTGTTACTCTTACGGTCTCTCAGGAGTTCTGATTTATGGTGTTTTGTGAAATAGTCGTCACTGAAAATTCACGTAAAGCTTTAACTGTAGTTCTCTGTTGACCCTCAAAAAATTTAATTCTAGTAGAAGAAAATCCAGAAGCAGGACAGGTTTTACTCGTCTATATGTTGACCTGCTTACATAGCAGGGCAGGGTTATGATATGATTAATTCCTATTATGAAGTATAGCTATAAAATTGTAACGTATGAACGTAAGTTAATTCAAGCGCGTATACTGTGGCAGAAATGTTCGTATATTCTAGTCTGATCTCATTATTTACTTGTGTAATTGTATGAAAGCTTTAATTAAAGTACAAATTTAACATCTAACGGCATTCTGTGTTACTCGTGAATTTAATTGTTTACTACAGAATTTCTCATCTTGCTGAATCTCATGTACAAATATAATCTGAGTTTGTCAGTTTACCCTTCTCAATTCATCTAGTTATTGAGGAGACTGCCCAATTAGTAGACAGTGAATGTGTTTGGTTTATTCACGCGGTTGAGTTTCTGTTTTACTTGTGTATCTAACCCAGAATAACATTAACTCTGTGTAATTGAAATCTTATCGCAATAAATAATTATATAAATATCAGTTGATTCAACTGAGTGGTTTAGGTACACTGGAAGTCTGTAAAACTGTTCTAATCTTCACACTTAATAATTTCTGTGACTTATTGCCTCTGCTTTGTTGGTCGGTTTTAGTTTTTACAAATCTGTACAGGAAAGCTAGTAGACCATTAACCACTATAGTAAAATGGAATTTCGTATTGAAACAAATCCGGAATTTATTCCACCCACGTACAATGCTGCAATTCATGGATCTATCGACTCCAACGAATGGCTACAGAAAATGCCATACCGTAAACTGGGCTCGACGGACTTAATTCTTTCACTTTTGTCGTATGGAGGAAGCTCCTTGGCTAAGTTCTACGGGTAATAAATTGATGCAGAAAAATATTATTTGTAATTGTAATTGTAAATTACCTGCTACAACTGTTCTATGTTCTAAACAGAGACGAGTTCACTTCCATCGAAGCCATTGAAGCCATTCAGTTATCACTGAAATCAGGAGTTAATTACATAGACACTTCTCCGTGGTATGGAGATTCAGAAAAAGTTCTAGGGCAGGCGTTAAAAGACGCTCCACGCAGTGCTTACTTCATTGGAACAAAAGTCGGGAGGAATTCAACTCCAGGATGGGAAAATCGATTCGACTTCTCCAGATCCGCCGTTCTCAAGAATGTAGAGAATAGTTTGTCTCTCCTTGGCTTGAATTATGTTGATATCATTCAGGTACATCTTCAGCCCTCAACTTATTTATAAATGAACTCATCTAAAGACATTTTATGTTTCTGCAGGAAAGATCTTTCGAATTTTAAATAATCATCGTAACGATTTTTTAGATTCACGACTTGGAGTTTTGTCTTGATCCACAAATTCTTGTGAAGGAAACTCTCCCAGCATTAGAATCTGTGGTCAAGGCTGGAAAGGCCAAATACATCGGAATCACAAGTTACAGTTTGGAAGCTATGAAATCAGCTATCGAAGCTTCTCCGATTAAAATTGATACAATTCTTTCCTACAGCAGGATGAACTTTAATGACACGTCCCTTCTGGATTATTTGCCTTTTCTTCAGGTAAATCATTCGGAAGGCTTAAGATTAGGTGTATTCAGAATATACTTACACAAAGAAATACATGACAGGCTAAAAAAACCAATTCGTAATTAATTAATCCAGGAGCAAAAAGTAGGAGTGATAAACGCTGCTCCTGTTTCAATGGGCTTGTTCACGTCCAGAGGACCTCCGGAATGGCATCCAGCATCGCCAGATGTCAAATCTACTGCCAAATTGATAGCCGGTAGGATCCAATCTACAGAAGGGGTGACAATTGAAGACGCTGCGTTGGGATTCAGTCTGAGACCAAAGAACAAGGAAATTGCAACCACACTCGTCAGCATGCCCACCAAAGAAATTCTCTCCAAGAACTTAAGCGTCGTCACTGCTCGAAGAACAGAACAGGATGACTTAATTTATAACTCTATTTTGAAGACGTTCCAAGAAACCCTAAGCTGTCCAGGGCATTGGGAGGGGAAAGAACTTGATGAATACAAGAAAGCTATGCGCGTAATTCCATCCTAATCTAGAAAATCTTTAGCAAGCCAGCAAAAATCAGCAAATGCTAAACTATGCTGATTTTGGGTACTTGTGACTTGTGAGTAAATAAAAATAAAAATTTTTATGTAGATCAATTACTTCTCTGCAACAGACCACATGAAGATAGATATAAATGTAACAGTAAGTGGATGCAATTCATCAATATCCAAAAATAATTGTTAAAACATCTGTCAAAACCACACAATCCTTTATTTGGCAACCAATTCAAGTAACAAGTCATTCTTTCACAAAACAAAACCTACGCCTATGCAAACTTCCTAATCTAAAGGCACCTTAAGCAGAGATTCGTTTACGTCTAAACTCTTTAAACGTAGGAAACGCCGTAGTGCTGAAGAAGCTTGAAGGAGTTGTAATGAATTCCATCCTAAGCGGATTCACATCAAATTCCCGTGAAGATTTCTGATTTTGATTTTGGTTAAGTTCCCCAGAAACTTTCTCATCCTCCTGAGAATCCTTCTGAATTCCTTCTCTGTATCCCCCATCTTTCTTCTCATTCATATAAATCACATCGAAATTCTCCGATCCACCGGCCAACACGTCTTGGATGGAATCTCTCCTCCTACTGCCCTTTGACTTCTGATGTCTCCTTCTCCGTAGGAAGTCCGAATTGTGAAAGTTATGAAATGGGTAATCGTGATTTTGACGATGAAAATTTCGAGTAAACCTCTCCTCTCTCATTTCTTCCCTAGATTTCTTTGCATTTCCTGTTACGAAGAAATGTCTGTCGTCTTCTCGATAAGGATGCTCTGTGGGAAATCTCTCGTCTCTGTGGATAAGCGGATGATGCTGTCCTTGGTCAGGAGCTTGGTTCTTCAGGTTATTGTTCCTATTCCTACTGTTGCTTTCTACAACAGCTCTGTTGTTGTTATCGTTGTTGTGTCTGTGATGAGGATGAAGATTAAGGTTCTCGTTCAAGTGCGCTTCATTAAAAGGCTGCTGCTTCCCCTGATTGTGAGTATTGTGGTTGGAGAGATTATCATTATTGTGCGTCTCTGGCCTTGTAGAAATCGGGTTGTGGTTAACAGCATCTTCATTATTGTGGGAAGAAGGAGCCTCTCCCGTCCAATTCTGACTTGTTAACGAACTTTCCCATCCCCCGTAGCTTTCATGAGGGTCGTCGTAACCCATCTCATCATCCCAACCCCATCCGGGTCCTCCTCCTCCTCTGCTCCATCCGTCGTGGTGACCTTGATAAGATGACGCTGTAAAGATCAATCAAGACATTGACAGCTTATCTTCCATTCAGGCTAAAATAGAATATTCTCTCATTACCCCATCCTCCGTGACCACCTCCGTGGCCTTTTCCGTGACCTCCGTGATGTCCATGTCCGCCATGACCGTGTCCTCCGTGACCATGTCCATGATGACCGCCCCAGCCTCCCCATCCCCAACCTCCATGATGATGTCTTATCTTATGGTGCTTGTGCTTTTGAAACACAAGCACAGGTTTGTAAGACACAATCTTTCTGTATCCAAGACCAACTCCGAAAAGCGGCTTCACCGGGTATTTCTTCCCTCGAGGTCGCTTCCCTCCTTCAGATAGCACCGAAAGACTTACCAAAATTATGGCACAAATGTACAAAATCTAAACAAATTAGAGCATTACTTCTTCAGGAATCTACTAAAATGAAATAAATTATATCCTGTCTATATTCAGTAAAATCGCAAACTTCTCACAATTTTATGTAAATCCATTTTACTATCCGTTGATTCCCCACTTGAGAAGAGAACAAATCCCACAAAACCTGATCTCTCACTAACTCAACGTCTCAAATCTCACGACATTTTTGTCTTTTTCAAAAGCGATGGTGTGTTGACAAGTGGCGTGTTAACGTAAGACTGACAAAGATGAATCTCTTTCCATTCGACTTTCATTTGTCACAAGAGATGAGAACTAAATGCAAAATATGAGAATACAGGAAGGAACACACAAATTTCTCTTCCATCTTCAAATCTTAAACCTCATTTTGAATTGAATCAGCAACAT
>JAQGAD010001457.1:0-19521 GCA_034696625.1 Isotomurus palustris | reverse complement strand
GTATCAAGTAATATATTTCGTTGAATACTCATAAAAGATTATTTACGGTTTTTAGAGACAACGACTACAATTTCGTGTTGCTGAGAGAGGAAGCTTGTCACATTTGATTGTGGATCCAGTAAAGATTTTTTTATCTACTGTTGCAAAACACATTTAGTTTTAGCATTGGTGCGGAAAAGGACGTAGAAAATAGTAGGACTCTCGTATCGTTCCTTTCTATTCGGCTACGCGTCTTCAACCTGTTTCATCATCGTTATACTTCTTGGAGATATTTGACAGGACAGATTCCTTGTTTATTGTCACCATTTCTTATGGTCACCATTCCATCCAATTCTTCTCCAATTTGTATCACAATCTGCAGAAAAACACACACGCAATTAAGTCACAGCTGCTTTCTCCAACATCCCACGCGCAATTTCCACACTTTTGTAACGATCTGATGAGTTTACCTGATCTCTCAATAATTTCAATCCATTATCAGCTCCATCAGTAACTTGTAAGTTGTGTGTGACCTGTAAAGGCTTCTCTCCTGGGTGCAACTTTGTCACGTATTTAGAAGGAAAGTATCCAATTCGTCCCATACACTTGCCTTGCCACCAGTCGGGATCTGAAGTGTCTGTCACAGTGACCCTGTTCCCCGCCCTACAAAGGTTCATTCATGTTTACTTGAGGATGTTCTTTAATGAGTGAGCTTTGTAAAGTGTCTTTATAGGCTCGAGGTGAAAGTCGGAGAAAGTAAATTCAGTTCATGAATTCAGAACTCACTTCAAATCAAGCTCATCAGGATGCCGTGCCGTGAACATGTAAAGACAAACGTACAAGTTGGTCGGGAGAAGACGATGAGGTTTCTGCTGCTCAGATTAAAAGGAAAAAGAACTCAATTAATTCTTTAAAACTCCCTGAAAGGAAAAGACTTAAGACGAAATAACTGCTGAGGTGCTGTGTGTGTTGATATATACAGACTCATAGTGAATTAAACATAAGATTCATGTTTGAATCAAAACGAAAAGGAAAAAGAGAACTTGATTATAGACTATGTTCTACCGGTGAAGGACACGGAGATGTACTTGCCGAGCTGAGAGACTTGTCATTTTCATCGGGAAGTTCCACAGAACTCATCCTTACATTCCGAGCAGAGAGAAGTGCTCTCCGATTGTGCACTGGACTTGATGGAGCTTGAGGGAATACAAAAACATCCTTTTTATCATTTACCCTACTATTTATTCTACTTTAAAAGAAATGACAGACACAGATAGAAAGAGAGAGAGGAGCACACTTGAGATTGTTAGTACTTCTACACACACAAAGAGACTAGAAATAATGATGATCTGATAATGTACACTACTTTGCTCTAATTTCAAAGTCCCTACACATTTTAACACGATTATAATAACACAATTGCATACGATACAGATATCGTTCAGAATCAAAGCAAATTCAGAGTGTTTTTTTTAAAGTTCAGTCAAGCGTGAGCAATCTGTCGTCTTCAAACCTTTTGATCAAAACATTTTACGGTTTTAAGTCTGTCGTCAGATAGTAGTTTGTAGTTGATTTGGCTAATTGCAAGTTAACTATAGGCTTGTATAAGCCATGCTTAAGCATTTAATTTAAAGCTACAGCGAATTATCCTCGATTAGTAAAAGCTCAGGGAAAATTTCAGCTTCGGAACGGCTTCTATACACTGTAAGATGGGAGAGTAAAACTATATAATTGCGAATAATAAAAAGCACTCGCAATATTACTTGAAAGGTGCAGAGTGCCCAGCTCTTTTAATGAATATAGAATAGGTAAGCTGAGTGAGTGGTGAAAGTTCTGCGAGTAAAATATTAATAGCACCCTTTTATAGACTAGAAGGGCGTTTCAAGAATAAGCTGGAAGTTACTTTGTGCTGTGTGTGACGTGATCCAATTTACACGTAGGTGGATGGATGAATAACATCCTTTAATTAGTCATGTTCAGACAATGCCACTAGAATTGATGAAGAAACTTCTCCGTCAAAACTTAAAAAGAATGGAGTTTTCGTCAATGTACGGAAAGTTGTGTCCCAAACACTAAAAACTTGTGAAGTACGAAGCATGAAGTATCCCTGTTGTGAAGCAATGTCCAAAATAAAAGATTCAATTGGGAATATTCTATTCACGAGGAAAACTTTTGTTTTAGAATCTGTCATTCACTGTCTGCAAAATTAATGTAGTTTGAGACGATTACGTTGTCAAAAGAAAAAGAAAGGTGAAGATATGAAAGTATGAAGAAGGACTTTCGTGAGAGTAATGGAAAACTGTCCGTCTGCAGTAAATAATTGAAATTATGTCAGAAAGAAAAAAGATCTCGCAATTTTAATTTCGAAGAAAACACACAAAATTTTAGTAAGTTGGACAAGGCACTCAGTAGTACTGTCAGTAAAAATCCTTAAATTATGAATTTCTACGTATTAAAGATTAAGAGATTGCATAAGGAATAAAAACCAAAAAAATTTCAACTGTGAATTGTGAGCCTTAAGAAAGTGAAATGGAAGAATAGTTAAAAGAGAAAGTTAAGCGTGTAGTTTGGAAGGAGTGAAAGAGAATACCAAAGTGATTGAGGGAGGCAAATGGAGGTTGAGAGAAGAATTCAGAGGAAGATGAGGAGGAGGCATGATTATTCGAAGCTGAATTCGAATGGACCATCCCATTCCCTATTAGTAAATTCCTATTGCTTGCCCCTCCATTTGTGTATGATGGTCCACATGAAGGTTTACCCCAGGCTGGAAACAGAAATCATACACAAACAAACACAAAAGCGTTTTACAACGGTTATCATTCGGTTGGGGAAAACTCACATATTCTAGAAAGATGAAGTACACAGAGAGATTTATTTAAAAGGATGTGAGGGATACGGTGCACTTGTCATATTTAATATTATTTAGTTGGAGAAACACTGACACATTTCAGTGAAACATTTCACAAAGGCTCATCGTCATCATTTTGTGAACTATGCATTTTTAAACACGTGAATTAAACACAAGGGAAACTTCACAGATCACGGTGCAATCAAAATATGACAGGAGAAAGACACACAGACGTATCAATTCTTTATGTATGAATAAGGGATGTAGTGCAAAAGGTCAGGGATACTCGTACAGATCTAGAGATGACACGTGGAAGTTCCAATAGCCGGAGGATCTTCTATCTTTCTCTATAAAGACTTCAGATTATATACGCTGTGTATAGGTAAATCTACTATATACACCAAGTGATGAAATAATTCAGCACACTCCGATAAAGAGACAAGAAACTCTACGAGAGAGGGAAGGGTGTTCGGAAATGACTAAACTTGTGAAAAATTCAGGAAGAAGCACACACACAAGTTTTAGAAAGTTTCATCATCGGCTTTGGCAGTTAGGCAGGATGAAAGTTCACCACACAAGCTTGGTAGAAGAAAAAGGGCTTTCACATTCACAATATCACAATTCACATGCAAGAGTGGAAAACATCAAATTTCGACAAAACATTATTAAACACAGACAAGAAGGCGACAGCCCGAAACATGAACAACTTGCTGCGTACGTAAAATCACTGAAGAACCTCATCTCAGCAAGCTTGAAATGTAACTTTAAACAATACCAATTGCGCATATCATTGCAGTATATTTCAATTGAAAAACTAGCCCAGAACTTTTGACAAACAACGAAAATTGTATATTTTCGCAACAAAGTCTTTTTGTGTGATAATAAAATGCAGACACAAGAAAGTTTGAGTGCAAAACATCGTCCTCGCTATTATTAAACTCTCCCCAAAATCAAAATGCAACGAGAACTGTAATAATAATCAGTACAACGTACGTAATAATTATTATAGAGACGAGTGCAATTTTAGTTACGAGTGAATGTGCTGGTTTTGCAGAAAGAGAACGTGTGACTATAAATATTTAATATTTGAATATTTGAAATACGATTTACATTGACTATGCGATGTGGAATGACTCCCATGTGCATATCGCCTTCTCTGTGCGTGTTCAGTGGATTCGGGTGAATCCAATGAAAAACTTTTCATTCGAAGATCCAATTTCCGTCTTCTCGGACTATGTGGCACTGCACACCAATCAATCAAAAAGGTCAAATCCATTACTTCAATACCAACTTACTTCAACCAACAGCTCAGCAGTAGTTTTAGGAGGAGCAATTTATTATAAATTATAGCGTAGTAGTAGATTTTAGTAGTAGTTGTAGCACAACTAACACACACACACATATATATAATCATTTCAATTTCAAAAGAATTTTTATACACAAAAAACCCTACTTCCAAACTTCCAAAAGCAATTCAACCAATTTATATCCTATAAGATTCCATCTCGCAGTTTTACCTAACAACCTAACGTCCATAGAAGAAGTGTAGTCGCGTCAGTAAGTTTCGTACAGGACACACACATAAATATAAATCGAATGTTAGTTTTGAAAAGGACTGTAAAATTAATACTTCAGAATGCATTATTAATGCAATCTCGTAAGTCACAAAGTTGGAAAGAGAGAATCAATAATCAATGATGAAATTCCACACGAAACGAAAAGTAAGGAAATCAAAGTAATACTTGGACTGGCAGCTAGAGAGATTGATCTGGGTGGAAGGTTAATAGAAGCCAGATTGGATGACCCTTCCACATCAGCGGAAACACTTTTGCGACTAAAATAACTATCTCTCCTCAGGTTAACTCCATCTTTACCTTTGTGAAATTCAAAAGGCATCCCCAAATAAATAAAAAATGTAATAAAATACTAATACTATAAAATAGGTAGTAATAGGTAGTATCATAATGGTGGTGGAAGCAGCATCTAGTACACTTTGACCCTGCCGGTTGGCGGTTGGTTCTGGTTGGCGTATACAGTGTGCTTTCTAAGAATTTCTAGAACTTCTAGAGGTGTGTGTCTACTACTTTTTTCTGTGGAGAAAGTCGTAAATCTTGAAGGAGGGGAAGCATATTTCCTGGAAGTCGTACAGGCTGAAGTCAAAATGAAGGCTGTGGACTAACCCGAAGACGAGGCAGCAGCCACGGACGGATGGACAGGTGTACTAGGACCGGAATGACCACTACTGTTACCCGAAATGATATTAACTGACGGATTTGACCTTCCAACCCGTGAGGATGTCATCTCATGCTGCGAGTGTAGAGTTTGATTTGAACCGTGCAATCCATTTCCAGATCCACTTCCTGTGCTCCCACTTCCTCCGCCACCTGGCTTCTTTATAGCATTAGCTTCTTTAAGCACTTGGTACGTCATGTCTAGCTCATCTTGACCTCCTTGAGAAGAGAAAGCACAAACCCACACGTCACAATCTCTACCTCACCACTCGCCCATTGTGTAGTAAGTATTTAACAATTTAAGGTTTAAGTCATCATCATTAATTGCCAATGTCACCATCATTTAACTTGTAGCAATAAAACACTCCCATGAACTCTCACATTCTGAGGGATTTCGTCCCAGTAATCCCAAAGAATGAGCCAAAAACGAGTTCACTGTGTGAAGTATAGAGTTTCTCCCGTTAAAAGCCCACACGCAGCTCAGTGAATAAGGATAATAATATGTGTGTAGGATTAAACGCAAACTAAGTAAGTGTTTATAGTTTATATATCTCTACAGAAAAGAAATCCGCAGTATCGACTGTCGCATACTTATTTGTAAGGTTTATGATTTCCTGTGTGAGTTCAAAAAAGTTCTTAGTTCTTTGTAAGTGGATGACACAACACAAGACTTAATATTGGGGAAAGCTGCAGATGGAATGTAATAATGTAAAGGGTTTGTGTAACATAAAAGGATCCAACGTTGAATCGTTGAATGTGTGAATGTTGAATGTGGGGCAATCGAGTCACCTTATACTTTTGTGTATTGCATCACAAGAGGTGATCTATATAAGCTATTGAATTTCGTTTAATATGGACAACCCTCTTACTGTGTCATGTGAAGTATTATATATTGACTTGAAATATAAATATACTCGAAGAGGAATCAATTTCGTGGACGTAATTTGATTTACAACGACCTTCTTATAAGTGAAATATACACTCACTCGGTCCTCCACCACCTCCTCCTCCAGAACCAGGACTTATTTTACTGTCCTGTTCATCATCTGGTTGTTGTTGCTCTGTCAATTGGGTAAGCCGGGTTTCCAACTCCGAAGTTGATCTCTGCCTTCTCAATAACCTCGTTTTTGGTTGACACTTCCCAACTTTCTCTTGGCAATCCAAGTGAACGTTCATTTTGCACATTCTACATCGTAATCCCTGTCGGGTGTGACCTGGAAAAAAATTCCCATCATTACGAATCAATCGCCGCTTTCACCGTTCACAATAGAAATTCCGCAGACTACTCCAGACTCCAGACTGCCCACGGATTTCCCGTAAACTGAACGGTGTTTCTTACAAAAGGCATAGGAATTTTATCCCCCGATTTCCTTTTTTCTCTAACTCAATCTCTTCGAACATAATACAATGGAAGGCACGCCCAGGAAAGCTTTCAAACTTGTGAACTGGTCAGAGAAAATGCCTGGACGGCGGAGATAATTAAAATTAACTGCATGGAGTACAAAAGAATGTCGAAACTAGAGCAGGAAAAATCGAGAGAAAGCTAAGTGGGAATTGTATTCGTGCTAATTTAATTTACAAAATTCATTCATTTCCCTTGCAACTTTAGTTGGCTCAATAACAAAATCAATGATGTGACGGTTGCTACAAAAGACTGAAATCTATTATAATGCGTAGGAGAAGACAGAGAGAAAGCGCCTTTAGAAGAGAATTCATCGTTAATCAGTATAGCTTTATAGGCTAAACTTCATAAGTCATCCCTTCCTAAGACTTTTCCCTTCAATTTGATTCCCTACGGAAATAATTTCCTTTGTCCTGTGTGTGAAATCTGCTAAGTGTGAGACAGCAGATACATATATATATAATACATGTATGACTTACCTCTAAGTATCTGTGAGCAAATATCACAAGGAGTGATCTTCTTATAGGTATACTCTTGGAAGATGTGGTTCTCAAATATCTGGAAGGGTTCCTTTAGTTCTTTGTCCTTCCCGTTCTTCCTGCGGAGACAGGTGTACACAATAAAAGTTAAGGGAACTCTACTTTCACCGAACAAGAAGATGATAATCGAATTGGAGAAAGTACACAAGGGGTATAAGTATAATAATATGTCTCATAACAACTATTACACACACAGGGGCTACACTTCGTGCCTAAATGCGTTACTTGTACTTTTACCATACAATACACGTACATCACGCACTACAACATACACAGAAGGTAAACTACTTACTAGTACATACGAGTACACCAAGCAATACCAATCTAATTTCACACTCTACACACTACGAACATTTACGTCATTCGGACATAATTAGCAGCCGCGACAAGTTGGAGATGCTCCGGGAAGTAATTTATAAATTCTCAAGATCACTAATGAAGTTACTAGAAGATTTACAAGAATTACTAAATACTTTTTCCGAAAAGCGAAATTCAAATTTAAGTCTATGCATGGCAAAGGTCTTGAGAAAAAGTAAAAGTCTAGACTAATGAACTCGTAAAAACTACTGTAAGCTAGCGGTCTCATTGCACATGTTGCGTATAAATGAGGCTACAGAGTAATCTCAAGAGACACAATTTTTCTTCAAGAATATTTCATTCTAAGACATCTAAAAGAAGTTTTCTATCCGCAAAAAGGAAAAGTTATACTTTCAGCATTATAGAAAGATCTTAGCATCATCATCATGCTCCACTCGTGTACTGTGTGTAATGATCATGACAATAATAAGAAGCCACTAATCTGGGGATTCTTGTTCCACCGCACATCCTTTTCATTCATTATTACTGGGAAACTGGGCGCAAGTAAATTACAATGAAGGTTCATTGTAATTTACTCATCTACGTATGAAATTACTTTCTTTCCAAATTTCCAAGCCAAGGACTCAGGATATAAATGTAGTGATGGTGGATGGCGTTGGATCAAAGGCAGAACGAAAGGGTGAACTCTCTTTCTACAGCAAAATCAGCTTTGGAACTCCCACAAAGACTGCAGACTCAAAGAGGATCTAGTTTGTGCCATTTGTAATTGGATATGAAAACGTAATTTACGAGTGCATAATGCCAGGGTTTTAACTTAACCAGGTAAGAACTTAATTAGTGGATTTTGCTAAATGATGCATAAGAAAAGTTCCTGTTACACAAAACACAAGATCGATAGAAGATTCTAAATCCCAAAGACATTTACAATGGAAGCCTCATCTCCAATTGCGATTTAGAGAGCTGAGGTTTTCGTCTCCAATTACATTTGGTTGATCGAATCTAATGAAATGTAAGCAGAGCAGATGAAGCTTAAGCTGTTTTGTGTAGGAAGAAATTATACATGCATGCATGCTGGTAGCTTAATACTCATTATATTCTCTCTTCTATTTGAAGAGAGGGTACACAATTAATTTCATTTTACACGTTGATTAAAGCACATACTATATATGTATGTATATATAGTTCGTTACATAAAAGGTATACATTTAAAGGTGTACGATGAATACGAATGCCGAATGACGTACTCTACAGAGAGACAAGAAGACTTGGAGAAAGCTGTTGACTATACAGGGTACGTATACTGCATTGTAGGTATATGGAAAGTTTGAATAAATATAAATACTTCTACCAACACATTTCAGAGATCAAGGGACACACACTTTGACTACAGTTTACTTCAGGTACAAATGATTACTTGAGGTAGAGAGTGAGATAGACACATACACATTGACAAAGACTTGTGAGACTAGACACAAGTGAAAGGGAAATTACACACGAAAGACTGTACAACAAAGTGACGGACAATTGAAGGAAATGCCAGTCAACTTGGGAGCAGTGGTGTCTGTACCTCATCATCATAATGGCGGTCACCGTGTACAACATTTGGTTCTGTGGCTTTCTTGTCTCGATAGGCGGCCAGTTATTTGCAAAAGAAAGTTTAGGTTAGTTTTATTATTCACATTCAAAAATGAGTCGCACACAACTCGTTATTCCGTGTTACTTTGTTCACTTCTCGTGAGTTTTCCTAGAATATATTGCAATTCGCAAACTCATTCTTTCCTAACTTCTAACGCGTAAGACACGAAAGGAAGGAAAATGCTTTCATCCAAATTACTGTCAGTTTTCTAAGAAACCGGTGAAAGCAACCTTTCTCTTTTTTTGATGGTTAATCACCATAAAATCGCTTCGACTTTCGTAGAATTTCTTTTTCTCATTATTTCCTCAAATGCACTTACTTCTCTGGTTCCTTTTCATTCGTAGACTTCAGACTTTTGAAAGCCTTCAGCCATTTAGATTTCATCCCACCAGGCACTACTGACATTTTCCTATCACCTCCTTTCCCCGCTGCATTTCCTCCGGAACCGTCGTCTTCCCCTGCAGCAGCTGCTGCATTCAGTGCATTGCTTATCTTACTTGATGCACTCGCTCCTTTTAATCCGGATCCTGGAAGTGGTCCCCCTCCGCCTTCTCCCTTTCCCGTACTGCCAGGGAGGTAAAGCTCTTTCTGCAAGAAATCATAAGGGTTCTTAACATATTAAGTTACTGTTGCGTGTATAATTGACCCATCCATTCAATTTCACCCAATTCCGGGTAATCATTAATCGAATTATCGAATGTACGGACATCCCAATGGCAAAGGGAAGGTCTATCTTTATAATCAAATTACTCTATTTGAGATTGTCTCAGGATCAGACAAATAGCGGATTGGGCAACAAGAACAACTCAACCACCACACAACGCAGAAGGAAAGAAAGACTGTTCACTTTCCTCTACTACACAGCGACTAATTGAGTGGCGACTTCGAGTCAGCGAAGGACTTGTTTGACGTCAACGGTCCCTTCCTGGATACTTCGTGTGTCATGACTAACTCTATTTATAAAATTCCAAGAGACCACATTAGGTTGTTCCCTATCTCCAGATGAAATCTCCAGGAACATAATAGTCTTTCATAAGGCTCACAACGAGTGTACATAAAAATAGTCCATTATCTTCCCATTACGAGAGCACATTTGAAATCAAAGAGAAAGTTCTCAGTTCTCGCAGTACTTTTACTCGAAGAAAGTTCTTTTATGCTTTTGATTCTATTTACGTTTCTGTCACTCACATCTCAAGACAAATTCCGATTCTCCGTAGAACGAAAGACGAGCTTAATCCTAATCCTAATATCCTAAGAGGAAAAATCTTTTTCAAAATCAACAAAACAAATTGCAAATAGATCCAAGTTACATCAACTGTACAAAGATGTATTATGCCGAATGAAATAATATGTGGATTCCTATTCCTGATGTACTTCTTGCTGAAATTGTACTTGAGACTCAATGAAACGTACAATAAAGTTGAGTTTCTTTTCATTGATGAAAAGCCAGACGGTCAAGTCAACTCAAGAGAAATGTTGTTACGATTCTCTGAATCTGTTGATGTTCGAGAGTTGAATGGGCGAAATGATAATTACGGCAAAGGCAGCGCTGCTCCATGTGAATGGTTAACATCATCACATAACCTTCTACTAGTCTAGTGAGTGTGTACTTGAACTTTGAGTCTTTTCACTCAAAGTTTTGAATGAAAGTCCCCAACAACACATCTTCGTCAGTCCAACTACTACTTCAACTAACCTAAAGCTTTCATTAAAGGAATTCTACTTTTAGACTAATTGGGTTTTAATTTAATTAATGTGAATCTTCTATCAAACTCTCTGAAGATTTCAGACAGCCTTTGACCTTCTCAAGTATCTCGAAAACCCAACACCAACTAGTCACTAGCACTTTTGATGTCTTTGAATTGATGTTGAGAACACAGGATTTTCTATTTAACCATAATACTTCGGAGCACTTTTAGAATTTACTAAACACTTCTAGTTGAATAGAACCGGTACTTATGGAAGACTACACGTAAACAAAAAGTTCTAACCTTCTGACTAAACATGTACTCGTAATGCATGAGCCATGCTACCGAGAATGTGAGTGAGACTTCTTTACTAATCGACTTATTGCACACACACTCACGCTTTCACTTCTTGACGTACATTGTCAATTAAGCAGAAAGAGATGCGAGAGAAAGCGCCGAAGAATGCATGACCTTTCTTTCAAGCAGTTACGGGTAATAAGTTGTTTAAGGTAATTACGCGAAAGCCTCTACATTTTGTATGAGCAGATGTGCAAAAAGCCATTTGAGGGCTGCTCCATACTTAGGTGCTTGTGCAACCTCTAACTGAATTTCCCCTTCAGTGAAATCACTCTAAATGGTAACTTTTCACAGACACAGATTTCATTTTATCGAATTCCTATCGCTTTTCCTTGAAGGGAGACACAACGCAGAAAATCTCCATTGCTATTTTACAACACATCCATGTTTCTAGTTTCTCAAGGCTTCCAAAAAACTGTACTTTCGACAGAAAGGATGTTGGGTAAGTCAGTCAGTCGCAAGTGTTGCCAAAAATTGAAAGGCAATTCTGCCTCACGTTGCTCTCACAGATGAATTGTTACGAGTCACATAACACTGATTGAATTACCTGAGATTTGAGGGCTGCGTAGTGCATCTGAGCCACTCGGAGGTCGAATCTCTTCATGCTGATTTCTTCTTGGAGTTCATTAGCTTTGTTAAACAAATTGGAATCCAGACTCCTGCAATAATCACCATGTTATAGACGCTCCTTAAACAATTCATCGCTACTTGACTCTATTCAAATTATATCACGTAGTATATCATAGTTCAATACATCACGTTTTCGTGCCATACAAACTCTTGTCAACATTGATTTTCGATATTTCCATTAATGCAAGAGACCACCCCCGTAAGTGGTCATCACTGTGATCCCAATTCGACCATGATTATCGATAAGTCCATAACAAGTAAGAGTACGCAGCCAGTGCCATATGAATCCATAAATGGTATATAATGTTGAGATTAGATTTAGTGCACCTATCTGTGGCAGCAATATCTGCAATATACATCAATCTTCTCAAGAAGGAATTTATGGAAAGAAATAAGCTATTAACAATTACACACTATTATTAGTAGAACGCTCATTCGCATGTGGATCTCAGTGTCACTTTCGACCTGATCTTATTGACGTCATAAGACACATTAACTTGGCATTTCCCATGAACCTAATATCTGCGTAACATTATCCACAAGTAATTTCTCTTTGCTGCCCAAAAGAGATGGAGAAAGCGAAGGGAAAGTTAAGTCTCAAAGAACGACAGAATTTTGACATCTCGAGAAGATGCTTTCCTTCCGTATCAAATATCAAAGCTATAAACAGCCTCTTTTGTAAACAATCGGGAATTCAATACACACGTATTTTATTCCACTACAACTGCCACATTACCAAACAAGACAGAATTTAAAAGGGCTACAAATGTTAAAAAGAAATAGAAAAGGAATAAGTGAATGTTGAATGTGTGTCCCTGTGTGTGTATACACACGGTTTCTTGAATCTTGAGAATATTATGTCCACATTCAAAGATTCAACTAAAATGTAGTTCAACAGAAAAGAGCACACACTCAGTAAGTTTAGATGGGAGGAAGCAGAAACTCTGCAAACCCTGATGTTGTTGCTTACACAAGTACAAAGTATACAGCCTAAGTGACTCTCTACATTTATATTTTGTTTTCCCATCTACGAATTGCTGTGTGTCCTTTGTTGAATAAGTTATGAAATCCTAGTGACAAAATAAGTAAGATAACTCCTTTTGTCTTAGAATAATGTCATTCTGTTTCTACGAAGGATCTCTTGGTGAATAAATAACGTCCTTAGAGATGGGAAGAGGTAAAAGGCAGTAAGACACACTGTGTGTGTGTGTTTGTGTGTGCGAGTATTGGAGAAGTAGGGATTAGTGAAAACACACTGAATTGAATGTATACTCTTGTACAACACACAAGGAAAAGGTCATAAGTAAGGTACTGTAGGCTACTATGTAATAATAAAGAGGTTGGAACTTTGGAACAAGACGATAGGCTTTTCAAGGTGGACCTCGTGATTCTACTTTTTTGCAATACATTTTTTATTAAACCAACCCACTTCATCCTGACCCAATAAATTATTGTTGTGCGTCAAACAACACACAATACAAGTAAGCCCATTATCATCATCACCATCATGAACATGTCACTTTCAATGGAGCCTCTTGCATTATTGGATAGGCAAGTCAATTGCTCTTTCTCCTGCTTTCACTCAACCGCAATTCGTTAGATAATGTCGAAAGTCAAAAGCCTTGAGCCTTGTGGATGACAATGATGTAACTTACGAAACTCACAGACGACTGTGAGTTGAGCGGTGACGTAAGATTTACAATATAGCAGATAGTTTGTTTTTAGCCCAGTTACCTTTCTTGCATACGAATGAGAGTGTCCATCGCATCCTGAAGGGTCTTCATTTCAGCTTCCAACGATGTGATCTCCTTCTTCAGGGCCTCCACTCGAGTACGCGCTGATGCTGCTGCTTGACGCTCCATTATCACTTCGTCTTTCAGAATTGGCACGTGGGAAAGGTCCTACGGAGATAACCACATTAATTTTTAAACTAATTATTAATTCATTATAAGCCAACAACAAGAAATGATTTTCACCAGCTTTCCTCTTCCTCTCCGTACAATCTCTCTGTAAACTTGTTCTTTCTTTCTGTAAATCTTGTTTGTGATAGATTTCTCCAATCTTGGAGAAAGTTTTATTGGATACTTTGATTTTAAATTACTCCAGCGTGTTACCTAAGTTGAATAAAACACGACGCAGTTCCAACTTCCAAATGTTGTGCAATAACAAGTAGAATCTCAAATCTCAAGTCACAAGACTAAATAAATGTAGTTTTGAAGAAGGCGTACTTGTAAAATTGTGGTGCCCAGTATATCAAGGTTTCCTAACAGATTGTCTTTCTTTCTCCTTCCTTTATTTCTACGTTCAACGTTGGTAGAAAAAACCCGAAAAAGTTTACTGCACAGCCATAAGGTTAAGCCTTCATTTGGAAGACAATAACCGTTCGGTTTAATGGGTTTTCTTGAGATATTGGCTCAACCTGCAAGATGTTGTGGTCTACGCACCTTCTCCACCTTTCACTCCCCCATTCTACACAAACATTACAACTTGGACGGGCAATTTATGTCAGCACCTCAACAACAAACATCAAAGTACGCCGGTAGTTTTTTGTACCACTATATATTTCCTAACTTATTACTTAGATAGGTCCTCCTCTACTTTCTAAGAAAACCTTCTTACAAAATGAAAAACTAATTGTACATGTAAAGTTACTGGGTACATGTCTCGCACTAAAACCTTGTAAGATGACATTTGTCAGAAATGTCAGCAAAAAAGATTCAAGAAAAGCGAGTGAATTAGAAATTACACAGGGTATAAAAACACATATTTCATTCGCGTTGCACACAAAATAGAAAAGTACTCGGCGATTAAACTTAAGAAGCTGAGAGCTGGACAGGCTTTGAATATTTATCAGATGTTCAAACCGAAAGTATTTCTCCTTGGGATTTGAAATGGTCGTCAACAACGTACTTCACATTTAGTCTACTCTCTGCACAGATACTCGAAAGTTAGAGAGAAAGCAGACGTTGCGATGCATTTGACTTTAGAAGATAGATGCACCGGTTGAATCCAAATAAAACTTGGCCTACTGCGCTACTTCCTGCTAAGTGAATTAAACTCCCAAAGACAAACGTGAACACACAAGGACAGGTAAACCAGATGAAAAATGAATGCAGCTTGTGACCACAAAAATAAAAAAAAGAAGGAATTCATGGAGACCACACACTCCTCCATGTCCAAACAACTTCCAATGGATGGAAGAAAGAAAAACCAAATGTCACCATTTCATAAACTTCTGTGTGTGTGTCTTTCAGAGTTACCAGAATCGTTGAGACTTTTAGATGAAAGATGTTCTGTGAAGAGTTAGTGTGTGTGCTCCAATGTCTTTTATAGAGATCTGCATGGTTGCATTTGTATTGTACAGAGAGAAAGAAAGAAGAAGAAAGATTTGAGATTACGACACGTACCTGCTCTCCAGCTTCGGAAGACAGTAAGGGAAGTGGAGTCTGGAAGGTATGCTTCGCAGGTGGAGGAGCAGCTGGGACTGTCATTGACTTAACAAACTCTTTCAAATCTTGATTTCCATTCACGCTCCGACATACCGCTGTTAACGTCTCGTACCTCCGGTTCGTTTCTTGTGCCTGAAACAATATTTATTAGACAGGTATTATTACACTACTGCTGCGCTGAATTGTCTTCCACCATAAGAGTGTACGTGCAGTATAACCGATCTCTTGTATAGTTAGATTAAGTCATCTCAAGAGGGGAGTTCATTTCCGTCATCCTTTGGCTTATGCGTGGGATGGTAAAGTGACAAAGTTGTTTCTCGGTCTGATAAATACATTAGCATAATGGCAAGAGATGAAATAAAGTAATCACTAAACTGTCATCCAGAACTTTAGATATTGCGTCATATTGCTCAATTGAGATTTAGTGCAAACTACACTCTTACTACTCTTACATACATAAACTGTTTTTACACTTTTCTACGATTCAACCATATTGAAAGTGTTACGTAAAGTGTAATGAATATTTTATGTAAAACTGGTGATATTTTCGTGTGTCTTCTAGGGACTCCTCCTACATAACCAGTTCTCTGGGGAATTCAAGTGAAAGCTGAGAAGAACTAGATACACGCAGACTTTTCAAGAGAGAGTGATTGAGGGGATGAAATGAAGACATGGAATTGGCGAACAAGACAAGAAGTCTCAGGGTTTTTCAATTCCAGTTCGATACTTGATTGCACGTATGTAATACGGCTAGAACTCTAGGAGAAGTCGAAAATTCTAGAATATATTTATAGTCCTGGAGAAAGCCTCTTCGTACCCCTATAAGTAATCGGAGAAATCTATCAATCTTCATTTAACTATTGAGGTCATGCTGAATCCTTTATACTAAACCCAAGGAAGAACAAATACACCTGATTCTTTTACCATTCTACTCGTATAAATTTTTCCAAATCTTGTATAAACGCCAACTATCAAAGTTTCTAGATTAATATTCATTTCTCCCCACTCTCTAACTTACGGGTAATTTGTCAATCGATTTATCATGACGATGGAATTGCGTAAAAAGTTTGAAGTCGCAACTTTAAGTTAATAGCACACTTCTTTCTTCCACTTACCACCGTTGGCCTTCATCCCCAAAGACATTCACAAATCGCATCGCACGAAGTTAAACTCCCATCACGTCTCTTCATTAAAACTATTTCTCGTTCTTTCACATCGAGAAAGTGAAAGTTGTTTTCGCAATGACGGCAGAAATGTGTTTTGTACGGGGCCTATTCAGTACCCGCATCTTTTATTGCAATACCGGGTAAAGTTTGTCCCTAATAGTTCATTACGAGGGGGAAAATGCTCTAGTCCAGCAGTGCACTTTTCACTTCCTATAATACTTTCTAGTTTCTGCGTGTAAAGTTGAGTTGTTGTTGTTGACCTTATTACCAATATAAGATCACCACGAAAGGATCAAACGGTAGTAGGTCATGATACCTCAGTGACATAGGATGCTCCCAAGTGGTGAAAGTTAAGATAGAACTAACGCGGCTACACGTTGCGTAGTTTTCTCCTCAACTTTCTTTAATTTAATAAAGATGAGAAGGGAAGAGACCAAAGGAATTTCTTTCATTACTTCAACTTGATGAAATCTTACACTTCTAAATAATTCAATGCGGATTATTGCGGATTTCTTCGTGGCGGAAAGTAACTAAGCCCTCTAAAGGTCATTCTAGATAACAAAAACCAATTAATAAAGCAGATAATTCAAATGAAAAGGTCAGTCATTCGTCAATTGTCAGTGTCAGTAAAGATTAACGTTAGATTACTTCATTTAAGAACGGATTATCTGATCGCCTGAGGACAAAAACGCACAGGTTAAAGAAAATTCAGTGAAGCACACGAAGACGAAGTATTTTTGCTGTCTTTTTACAGCCTAATGAACCGCATTGAAGGATATTTTCCCCACAAAATAATGCTACCTGACATTGAATGAACATAACTAGACGTAGGTACTTTACATCGTACATCATTTGTGAAGTAAATAAGTAGAGAACGGAGAAGACAGTCAGAAGAGTGATCTGTCTCTTCCTGTAAAAAACACGAATGACATAGCACACACTTGGATGATCTCTGAAGAGACAAGGCCAAACGTGGGACCGTGAGTTCTTCTTACTTTTTGAGACAAAAGAAGCGGAACAAATTTAAAGCAATCAACCGAGGAGGGTTTGTTAGAAGTGAAAGCACTCAGTGGTACTTTCTCTCTACAGAAAACTAGCGTGGAAGGCTCCTTAGTCTATCATCAAGTTCTTTCGGAATGTTTCTTCTTGAAGTAAAAGAGTGAAAGGTAAGAGTGTAGAGTATCATGGAAAGTATTTCTTATATTTCCCATTGCTTTCCTAGATGTACATCTTGTTAAGTCTCTACACAGTCTCTCTAGTATAACGATAATGATGGGAATAAGCAACCTACAAGGGAAATTACACTTGAGGCGGACGCGGACGCGGAGAAAAGGTTGCATAGTTTTCCAGGAATAACAACAAAGTATATAGCACGCTTTCCTTTACAGGAAAAGGAAATGCAAGAAGCAAGAACGAGGGAGTTTGAGAAGGTAGGATAAATAAACTTTATTTCTGTAGACTTTGTACTTCCTCTGGTAAAACTCAAATAGTTTTCCAGGGTTCCAGTTCTGGTGAACTGGATAAGATTTCATCGAGTTCCCCAGAAACGTAAAATGTAGAAACGAGATTTTTAGGAGACGCATCTAACAAAAAATTTATGGGAAAGTGAGAGAAGGAAGATTGGTGCCAGGCACGGGATGTATAAAAGAAGGGCTGGCGAAGATAGACAACGTATACGAAGTTATGTCGCGTTCCGTCGAAAGTCGAAAGTATCAAAGTAAGTAAGTTATAAGGGGAATTCCTTGAGGAATAAAAGCGATTGCTTGTTACGCACGCACATGTACCAACTAAGTGGGAAGTTGGTGAGAAGTCGGTTTACTCAGAAAAATATTATCATCGTGAGTAAAAGAGAGTGTAGGAGTGTTGAGAGTAGTAAGGGTGTGTAAATTGTAAAATCATCATCGTGAGACATTCATGCGTGATAAATAAGTCGGTAGTTGAAGGCGGATGTTTGCAATGTGAAGATACGAGAGAAAGAAAGTTACACTTTGAGACGGAGAAAGGTAAACTCATCATCATCAGTCGGGTGATGTTACAAAGATGACGAGAAGTCGATTTCAGCTAATTATCTCATAATAAAGTGGGACGCTGTAGAGACAGGTGGAATTCGGGAAGGTATTATAAACTGCAGATTGGTAAATACATGGAGGAGTAAATACGAAGGTACAAGAGAAAGAATGAAACATGAGAGGGAAGTGAATTCTCAGGGGGAGTGAGGCATCTCCAGTGGGAAATATCCTACCTTCTTATCTTAAAGTTAATTAGGAAAACAGATTGGGATCTTAAGAATGTAGAGAAACAACTTACGCGAGTGGAAACGATTTCAGAGCCAAGCAAAATAGACTCGGACAGTGTGTTGACCAAATCCACGTATACTTCTTCCAGTTCCTGAAATTTTGTATTATTTGTTAAATTATGTATTATTTTCACCTCAGAATTTGTAAATTAAGAGCTAACAAAAATAATATAATAGAAGATAACGTTACGTCAATTAACTCCTAGCAGAAACAGAATATACAGATCACACAATTTATAGATACTGATTGAACTTTGAAACACATTGAAATTCTTAGAACATTTGAAAGAAAAATGGAGTAGAAGACTGTTACTGCATTTTAAATTCTCTCTAACGAAAAAACTACTTTCTCCACGAAAGAACTCCTCATCAGCCTCTCAACTCTAGTCATGAAAAAATGAGATCTTTCATTCTGCGTACTTCACAATCACAACTTTTGACACGTTAATTGGTGTCAACCTGCTTCGGTATTCATATCACCCAGCCTGCGTTTAATTGGTCAATAAATCACTATCGCACTAGTAGAAGAATTTGCCAGCTCTCCTACGTTGTAAGCTGTAGTACGTGATCTCGCAATCTCACCTGTAGTAAAGCAGGCAATGTTTCATTATGGTACTCGCGTAGCATGGCATTTGTTCCCCGTAATTGTTGGACATAAGCGTTATGGGCATCGTAGTATTTGACGAGAGTGGCATTGTTTCCTTGTTGCATATGTGTAAGACAAGCATCATTGTAGTCTCTATACGCCTATACACAATCACAAGAAAAGAAATAACAGTCATCTTAAACACTTTTTATCTTATTCATTCATAGTTTACATAGATTAAAATGCACTTTCACTTACGTTAGCCAACAGAGCCTCCGCTTTACTTAAGACAGTCTCAAAACTCTCTCGATGTGCAAAAACTTTTCGGGACTGGATTTTCAAGCAAAATGTTTTCTCCAAAAGTGGCCTTGCTATCTGTTGAGTAAGATTTAACAT
>JAQGAD010001456.1:0-19523 GCA_034696625.1 Isotomurus palustris | reverse complement strand
ATTAAAAGGTACCTACCTTTTTGGTCGACCGTCCCTCGTCGAAAACTCCCCACAAAAATAAATAAAAACGGAGATCAAAACAAACACTTCCTCCCCGTTCAAACTCCGCGCGCAATCTCCTAAAGCAAGCGCTAAATAGGTTAGGCTGAATAGGCTGAAGAAGCTGATCTCTTATTGTTATCCAGAAGTGTTTAAAATCCAGAATCGTTAAGTTGACGCACTTTTTCACTTATATAAAAAAATTGAAACTTTTTAAATATTTTCCAGCCTTTTCGAGCAATTCCACTCAAGTCTTCTTCGTTCTCGTAGAGTTGAGGATCACAGACGGATCCAATTTGACTTAAGTCACCAAAAATTATAATACTAACGCCACCAAATGGCAACTGTGACTTTTTTGCTTTACTCCGTTCGTGAATATAATACAAAAGTTGAGGACTAAAGAATCTACACTCGTCAATGAGAATTTTAATTCTTGACACGATCGCGAGAAGTCTTTGCCAATGGTTGCTGCACTAGATATTCGTAGTTTCTCCTTTTGAAGCTTATCTCCTTTTTACAAGTAGTTGAGCTTCAAAAACGAGTGGCAAGTCACCCCACAACAATTCACTGCAACAATGCCAGAGCATGCGATTACTTCGTACCACTTTTCTAACCTACAAAGCAACTGAGAAATGCCTTTTGAAAAACCTAACCGAAATCCTTCGCAAGATAAAGCAGGGTTACACAATTGGCCTGAGTATCCCAGGAACTCAATTCACATCCTTCCTTCAGTATACATGAAACCGTTTTTGAATTGCTCAAACAGCAAGGAAATTCAGTGAGCAGACAATTAACTTCACAGGTAACAATGAATAAACTAATATTTAAACAAGATATATTTTTTTTAATACTGTACGTCTCATACATAAACCTAGATGGATGGAAGCAAGAAAAGGAAACTAACCAAATCTAAGTAGAAGTATTAAACTACACTTAAATTTTCAAAATTCGTATTATATTTAGAATCTTAGGATAATAAGATTTTGTTCAAATTCATGTGCTCCTCCTAATAAAAGTTACGTTTTCAGCAATTTCGGCGCATGTTAAGAACAATTTTGCAGCTTATTCGCTGGACACTCATCAGGTTCTTTGACAACCAACTCTTAGATTTACGGGGAAGTAAATGAAGTTCTTTTTTATCCTTCACTTGGGCCTCCAGTCCCTGCAACCGCCACATCAATCTCTGTACAAGATATTCTTTAGGACAAGATGTACGAATTGAGACACAATCTTTGCACTTATTTTCATCATTCCATAACTCCATTGCCGTGTCAGGCGTGGATACTTTATGAGTTAGATATGAGATGAAGAGGAACTTCCAAATTGAGTTGGAACTGGTGTTTGTGGAAGTATTTCAATTAAAGGAGGGTTTGGGACGATTCCATAGGCCTTCGCAGGAGGTAAAGAGGGAATTCCATTTGATCAGGAGCTGGTGCAGGGGACATGTCTTTGGTTTCCACCGCATTCAAATAAGCATGTCGTGATTCAAAAATTTTTTATGATATAAAAAACAAATCCTGTTATATGTATTTAAAATAAATGCCAAATAAATTGAGCTCGTACCTGGACAATGGTCTAGGTGTGTAATTATAGTAGGCACAACAGCGTTGTCTCTTATGCACCAACCTTTGGAGTCATAGCCCACTTTGAACAAACAATGTGTCAATTGGAGGCAATCTTTGCATTGTTGACCTCCACAGGATGCGGAATAGACACAGTTAATTACAAAAAGAATATAAAACTGAATCTCCATCGTAATTTTCTGGCGAGCACAAAAGAAACAGTACATGATGATTCACGACTTTTCTAACTAGTGCTGTTTTCATTTTAGCAGTAAGAAACTTGGCTTATTCTCCTTCGTCCTCACGCTAAAGCAGACGACCGTTTACCCTTTGCTATTTTTCCTTTCTCATTCTTCTTACTCATTCCTTATGACACACTCTTGGCTGATCTGTTATGAAGATTCTGTGTTGGTTTATTTTGACACTTGAGATTTTCATCTAAAAAAATGTCACATTTTCGGAATTTTCCCAGTGCTTGCAAACAGGTTGCTTCTAGGCTGAAGTTCGTGGTGGGCCTTCTTTATTTGTCACGGCAGCCAATTCTAAATCATTTAGAAATCAAGTTGTTCGTACACAGCAAAAATCAAAATTACTTGTGTGTTGGACCTCCAGCAACCGCCCCGAAAAGCCGTGGCGAACTAGCATAAGCCTTAGTCGTGGGGGATAGAATTACACCACAATAAATTTGCAAGGAGGATCATTTTTGGAAGGTTATTTCGAATTTTAATAGATTAATTCAGAAAGATTAAATTTTTCAACTTATTTTTTTTCTATCACAAGGTATTTTTGCTGGGATGACCATTGGACGTATGTTTACAATACTGGTCGGTACGCTACTGCGTACTGACAAAGACCTCGAGATGGATTCATCATGAGAAACCAACAATCTAACACCTAAAATCGAAGCAGACGACTTTCCATTCAAAACTTGATTGAAATGAGTGATATCACACGCTTTGAATCCATTCCTGATTCAACAAACCAACAAGAATGTTGCACAGTAAACGACTCCCAACGCGTAATCTCCTTTGGAACCAACGTTCGGGAACGAGTGGAAACAGAACCAATGTTTCAAGACATTCCCCCAGCATTACCACTCGCTTGTGAGGACCATTTCGACAACACAGCATAGTATATTTGAGTAGCAACTAATGAGACATATTTTTCTAATAAATTACTTGTTTTATTAAATTTCAGCGCGCGTTATTTACCACTGCTTTAGCCGAGGGAACATGTCGGAAATCATTGCACACGCAGCCTTTGCCATCGTCTGTTTTTTTCGGTTTCAAGTGCCCACGACACTGGACGAGGATTTCGACTTAAGATCGACGACTCCAACTGAGTGAATAAAACGGCATTCAATACTCCTTGTGTTACTTCTTTGAAATAAATTTTTATTTGTTTAAAGCTAAAGTTTTGCAGCAAGTTATTTCAGTTAAGTCAGAAGTGCGAGGGTTTGTGTTGGGGGTGTGACACAATTAAGGGGAATTTGGAATGATATTAGAAGAGGTAGTTTTTTCGTTTGGATGCAGTTTACTCAGTTGGAGGCGACAGGTGAGGGAGATTGGACTCGTACGGCCATGTGCAAAGGATGTGGAGTGTAGTCTACACAGCAGTCTCCTTTTACCTTTAACCTCAAGAAGTTCACAGTTTGGGGCGATTGAGGCAGCCTCTGCGTTCATCCGCCGACATTTTGCAATAACATCCTGGGACCGTCCTATTCATGTTTTGCATTCAGTGAGTTCCCAAGAGGGAGAACATTTGAATGGCGAAAAACCCTCCATGGGTGAATTCTTTGTCTGTAACCATTTCGTCACCTAGCGACCTCGGCTTGGGAAGAAAACATACAGGGACGAAAGTTACAGTCGTATCCCGTCAATACTGATCTATGTTCTACATGAGCCATATCCCCTCAAATGTGTGTGGCCAGACTAAAATCATGCTTGCTGGCACCAGAGGTTAATTGCCTCCATTGTGGTGGTGGTGAGCAGAAGAAGGGGCTCACGAACTCACACTCAAGTGCTCCTGCTCCCCTCATCTCACCTTCCCAGCCTATCACTCCATATGCTTCCATAAATTTAGTTATAAATAAAATATAATTTAAATTAAAATGAAATTACACAAATATTATTCAAAACTTATAACAAATTGATTGCTGTACTGTATAATTTTAAAAGCGTATTTTAAATTGTACAATCTTTTCGGTGGGTTAAGATTAAGGGAAGCTGCCCCTGTATTTGTGTCTAAAAATACATTTTGTATAAATTTGTAACCGTTAATTTCGGGGTGTCCCCACTCACTGAAGGCAAGCTGAAAATTTTCCGCGAGTTACATGTACGACCAATAAGCTTACATATCAATCAAGTTTCCCTGAAACAGGGGACACCCTTAAAATCAGTGTTTCAAAAAAGCGAAAAAGAAATTAATTTTTTTGTATGCTATGTTAACGCTAAACACTAAACTTTATTTAAGGAGGCGGTTAAACTAGATGTTCAGGTAAATTAGCACAACTTGGTGTACTGTAGAGTTTCAAACTTGATCAAAAATCATTGAATATTCTTATGTTTCAGGTTTTTGAAATCCTGTAATTATTCGTAGGAATTAAATTTTTGTGTTGCTATTTTGCTTGCCTTTGTTCCAAAATGCAGTGGTTCTGATCTGCTGTGTGCATATGTTACAAATGCTGCACGAATTTTTTAACAATAATTTTATCCAAGAGCAACACATACTGTGTTCAGTCACCCATTTGTCGATAGCGTTAAAAGCAAGCTGAAATAATTAAGTGTCATATATACTTAACTGCTAAGTTGCAGAAATATGCTTTAAAGCAGAGTATTAAAAATTCAATCTCGCGGGTTCACGTGTTTTTCATCATTTAATTTCTGATCCGACCTGGTCCAAAATTCATTTGGTAATTGCTGGTAATTACACTTGCAAGTAATTGATTAATCAAACAGCTCTGCAAGCTTTAACTATGGTATAACTTACTCATTTTTTAATGTTGGAATACAGCATGGCATTTAACTTGACTAAGTCAGGAAATGTAGCAAACACGGCAACAAAGAATAAGAGTATAAAGCATTTGGTTTTTAGTATTTTTTCAAGAAAAACCCCTTCTACAAATGTTACTAATACTTAACTTAGCCCAGTAAAACCATTACGTTTTGGGACATCAGTCGATTTTAGATTACTCCTAAGGATTCGAGGAATACGATATTTAAAAGTTTAACACCGGATTAAAGAAGGCGAATCAGAAGCAGAACCTTACGTACACAGCGTTTTAACATTTTTTCATTTTTCATTTTATTTCAACGCCAGAATTTTCATTTTAATATGGTAAGTCATCTTAGATGTCGGTTCGGATAACCTTCGCACAGAGAAAACCGAGCATAGTGACCAAGCTGCTTCAGTAGATATCCATGAATATTATTTTTTACCTGATTCCTTAAACGTTAAACACGTAGTTTTGCGGACAGAGCAAGAGCGTAAAGTGAAGAAACGCACATCGTGTTCACACCATAAAGAACGGATTGTGAACATCTAGTGCTTTCTAAAAGTTTATGAAGGAAACCGATGGCCGTTCCGGAAGAGATTCCTGACGGCAACAAATGTAAAATTTTAAGTTGTTTACTCACAAATTAATTAGATGAATCCTTTATTAATTGTTGTGTCAAATAAGTATTCTCTTTTCTTAGGAGAGGCTAGGTTTAGGCTTTTACCCCCCACTGATAATGAAAGGCGGACATAGCTCCTTTAATCAAGTGGAGGAAATCTTCAAACACTACCAAAAGGCTCGCAAACACTTGAGCGCATGCTTAAGTACACAAATACATCTTATGTATTAGCCAACATTGCATACATGAAACAAATTTGATTAGGAATGTAATTTTAGCCGGGTCACCGATAAAGATGACCAGCGGTCACCGTGGCTCAACCCGGACCTCCTCCGCTCACGGAAATACTTTCTCCTCGAGCAGGGGAGCATTGTCAAGATCTGTTATCAAACTGTTAGTAACACAACCCCAGCTAATGAAAACCAAGGATGCCATGAGAAGAAGACAGCGACCGCCGTATTTACCGACAGAGTGAAGTCAATGGACATTCACTTCAACCACTTCTGGGATGGGATGGTAAATGCCTGCAACCATCTGATCTTGAGGATAAGGAAGGTAGTCAAGATTTTGAATACTGCTATTCGGGAATACGATCAGCCCACACTATCAGGAAGACTTTCGCTTCATGTCCTCAGTGTAGGAAATGAAACGTATTGTTCATTATGTTTAGAAATGAAAGGTATAGTATCATATTTTTGTACCCACCCAAGGAAGGTTTTTTCCCCATTTGTGTTCATTAACGAATTAAGAAAACAGTTGAGCAGCAATATGATGGTTGCAGAAAAAAACGATACCGAGAGCACCTGACCCAGAAGAGTACGTGATGAAAAATAAAACAAATTAGCAAACAGATTCTAAGCAGTATTTGAATTACACTTGCATTTGTACCGTTCCATGCAAGAAGGGGACGGGTAGTGAATGTTTTCACAGACTATCCAACTGAATTAATCCTCAATTGAGTGACACTCTTAAGCTGTCGTGATGGTTGAATTTATGCTGCCAGAAGTGCCAGCGATGGCCTCGTTAACCATTATAAGTAGGTGTATTTATTATTAGATTTCAAAATTGTAATTATATACGTAACCAATAAGAGCTTTTCTCCGGTGGAGACACATCTTCCGTTCTTAGTATCCTTCCACTCCTCACTATTGATGACGGGTTTTTGAAGCCAACGGACTAATGGAGGAACTAGGAGGGTGACACGGGTTTACTACTGAGTAGAATTCTGTGTGAGACCTCCTTGGAGGAGAGGAAAAACATGAGGAGAGAGAAAGTGGTGTGGTTTTGCTTTAGAGTTACAATAAAAAAAATTGCCGAAAGCTTACACGCACACGCACACACCACAACCCTTAGTGAAGTAACTAACTCTAGTCAAGTGAAATATTATTTGTCTGTATCTGAATAAAGGCGATGAAATCTAGGGTAGCTTAGCAGTCTACCGTTATTCATTATATCCAGATTTAATATCATACATAAGGAATGGAATTTTAAAATTTAATTTTAATCAGATGTTAAATCAATGTAGGATCTGTGTGTTTCATTTCATCTCATATGCTATTTACTTTTTACTAATTAGATTGCAGCAAATAGCTCTCTGCATTCAAAAAAATCTCATCACTGATGGAAAATCCAGGTAGGGGTAGCGGTTAGCAACATCCATGTATTTTTTTTCATTCAAAATATAAAAACGGCGATGAAAAGACTCAAGACAGTTAACTGAGTTATACAAATTTTAGATACGGCTTCCATGAAAAGCGATTCGCAACAAAAACTTCTTTTGTTGAAGGTGCTTCGATGAATGCGCTTTACGAAGAGACGACAACCTTTTGGAGGCACTCATAATTAACAAAAACTCTTGGCTACTGTACTGTGCTTAATTTCGAGAACTGCAAGTTGGACTTACAAATGAGAGCTTTCATTTCAATCAATCCCGATCTGACGTGGGACGTCGACATAAGCAATTAATACAAAGCGACCTTACCCTGGTAATTAGCAACATTTAGTAACTAATAATAGTAGACTCATGTGCAATTGATCCGAATCTGCAGTGGGTTACTTTATTAGATCTTACTCAACAACGTAAAATAGGTCCACTACCGAAAAGCCACTGCCCTTCACACCCCTATGTCTTGAACACGTGATAGATATTGACCAGCCTATATTGTACAGTAAACTCAATACCAAGTACAAAATAGTAAACTGCACCGTTTGCTCTCAAGTTGAACGGATATCTACTGGAATTTTTCTTAAAAAAGGTAGCGATCAATATTGTTTTTGTTCCGTTCACGTGCACCATTGTTGGTTGATTTGTTCACAAAAACCAAGCTGGAGCTGTTGACGAACAGAAAATCAGGAGAATCAAGATAAGCTCCCAAAAAGATTGGAGAACAAAAGCCAGAGCCATGAAAGATAGCATCATCCTGTGAAGATTCTATACAGCACGTTGTTGGTAATTATCTCTATGAAAATTGCCTTTCTGTTCGTATAATATTGGCATAATTTCAAATTTTGTGAAATTTGTGAGATTCATGAAAATCTCGGACTCATGAAAAGCTTAAGTCCCAACTTATTCTTTGTAATGTTAAGTGTGTGCAACTAAATGCACACACTCCAAAATGCTCAGTATTGAGGAGGAATGGAATATTTAGAAAAGGAGAGGTCAAGATTATCTTGACTCCCATCTCAAAACTCATTCATCCATTCCTCCCCAATGTCTTATGCTTGCCATCTTCTTGCTTGAGTGCGTGGCCTCATGAAACTAGTTCATTAGCCACCACCACCACCACTCTTATGCGTTATGCATGGCTTACGCATAGAAATCATAAAAAGGCTGACTCGACTCTTCCTCGAGGAGTCGGTTTTGTTGAGTTGCTTCACACACATCACACACACATATCATATAATATAAGATTTCTCACATATCAAATACATTTACACATCTCACCCTGTGTCCACCTCTATTTCAATAGTACTAACAATAATCCTACGTATTACAATAGCGAGGTGATAGTTCTTTAACTAATAATATTGCATTACATTATTGAATATACAACCTGAGTGTGTGTTTGAGTGAATAAATACTAAAATTTCTGTTGCTAATATTACACATCAAATACGTGATGTAAATTCCTTATAATCCTGAAACGCACTTTACAAATTCATAGTTGATGAGTTTGACGTTTTGGGTGTCCCTGTTGAGAGTTGGAAGAATTGGGTTGATGATTAGAAAGTAGGTGCTAAGATGGATTTTGTTGGTTGCTGATGTACGCTACCTATGCCTTTTTTAAGCTAAGAATCGAAGCACGAATTACGGATATCCATCCAACCGATCAACTGGAGGAAGTTTAAGTAGTAAACTAGACCCTGCCTGACTATTCACGAAATTATAAAAGGGGTCAACAATGTGCATTGCTTATTTACTGGAATTGTGAATAGTGCAGATTACTTCTTCTGATTGCCAAATTGTAAGTTAACCTGCTTGGAATTTAGTTCAGGTAATCCTTATCATTCCAAGTGTCTTCCATCCAATAATTTTGAAACATTAGGTCGGGTAAAAGTCTATAAATCGGCTACTGCTAGCAAGGCTCCGGCTAGCGAGTTTAATGTACACCTGGTTGCGTGGAAGCAGAATGTTAAACTGATCCTAAGCCTGGTTGCGCGGGAGTCGTCAGGTGTTTTGAGCCTGTGCCTGCTTGCGCGGCCATGGAAAGATGCGCTGCATCTGTGTTTCTTGTGCAGCAGTGGATAGGCGCGCGTAACCTGGGCCTGGTTGCGCTGGAACGGGGTTACCATTTTGGCTCCGACTTCCGAGTTGTGAGCATGTCCTCCGTGTTCCCCCTTTGTTCTTCTTCTTCATCAACGAAAAGGGACACAGGTAAGTGTTTTTTAATTTTAAGAATGAATTAATAGCAAGTTTTATTTTCTTAATGAAGTCTTCTTTTTCAGATGCCTCCGTGTATAAGCAGGATTAAGTGCTTCGATTGCACCTCAAGTGGCTGCAATTGGGTGCAATTCCGAAGTGGCTTGGAAGTTTGTGTAATCCAGTTGTGTGTGATTCCGGATCGGATGGTGTACGGAAGAGGAACACCCCCTCACAGCCGCAACGTAGAGGAGAGCGACTGAAGTCGCAAGGGCAACCGACTAATTTTAAAACATTGCAGACCGATGAAGGTGTCAAGCTGCGTTGTCGAAGTGCTCAACCAATATCCCCTCTTAGAATTAATTTAATAAGTAAATAGACCGTTGTTTGGGATTCTGTAAAAAACCTGTTTTTTAATTTCAATGTCATTTTGCCGTACCGCCATGGCCACGCCACCCCGACATTTTCGTCCTTCCCCATGAGCCCTGGCGGTGGGACAAAATGGCTTTCTTAAACTTATCAACTAGACGTTTGAGCGTATTCGATTTCCAATATCCGATTTGTATCAGTAAATACAAGATGCCATTATAGTCCATCTAGGTGGATGGACTTCCCATAGCGCTTTGGGGACAGAGGGGTATTTGCTGCAGGGGACGAGGGGATGAATGCGCTGCAGTAAGGCGCTATGGCGCGTAAGATAGCAGAACCTGGTCTGCTGCATAAGTTGCTGCTGTTGAAGACGCTGCTGTGCAGCGTAATGTCGCGCGTGTAATGAAAGAACGCAGCGATAGAACATTCTCAAAACTCACAAACATTTTATTGCCAAAAACGTGTACATAATTTTACACTAACGTGTCCATGATGGGAGAGCGACGCGGAAGGTCTTGAAGGGGAATATCCATTGCCGAAGAAGCAGCCAACAATTGAGATGAACTTGGGATGTCCACGAATCCATCCATGTCACTCACTTCAATTTCGTTTGTTATTTGAACAGGCTCACCCATCACATTCTCCTTTTGCAGATTAATGAATTCCATTGTTTCCCCTTCGCTTTGTTGTCTTTTGTGTCGAACCCAACAGAGCAGAAAAGTTCCACATAACACAACAGCAATGAACGTCGTATTAAATATCCCTAACCTCCCAAAGTTCAAGCAGAGAAGTGTTTACTTCTGCTTTCATCGAACGAATTGACAGTGCTGTCCACAGTAGCAGGATCAAGATAATCAGGACAAAAGTCATCCTCTCCCCGTTCGTTTTTAAGGAACACGGTCACTTCTAGATGATCCAAATATGGGTGTCGTGATGGCACACATATTGACCGAAAAATCCGACATAAAATTGAGCATAAAAGCAGTTGGCTTTTAAGCAATTGGTACAGTTACTAAAAGATTGACACAGCTACATTCTTTAAGAAAGAAAACAAAATGATTCAAGTTGATAGTAAATGGCAAGTGGGGTAAATGTTGTTATAACTGACTAGAATTAAGTCAACGGTCACAATTCATGAGCGTGCAGAAGAGAAGGAAATTATTTCCACATTACAGACCCAATTCATAACACTACTCAACTTACTACTGTTAGTACTGACTAGAACGGTCAACGGAGAAGTCAACGGTCATAACTCATAAGCGTACATAGGAGAAGGAAAAGATATCAGAGGACACCACAACCTTCATCTCGTTCATACTACTTCATATATTACTCTACTACTAATACACTACTACTAATACTCTACTACTAATACTTACTGATAATGATCTGAGTGACTCATTTCATAACTCATTCACAAAAGATCGATCTGATCTTGCATTCATTAATATCTAGAAAGCACCTATCCAATAACCATGAAGCCATTTAATTTTATTGTTTTGCTTTTCGGAGTTTCTTATTGCACCACTTGTGTTAAGTTGCAATGTGAACTTTGCATTGAGACTGCCCACTGCTTGTTTGTAGTGGATTTCGATTCCAAAACTTCTTGCATCGAAGGAGTGGATGTCGACAATGTACAATTGTCAGTGATAATTACCCATGGGGACCATTGCCCAGGTGAGGTACCATAAATATGGTGTTTATAAACCTTTATAATTAAATCTATAAAACTTATTTTCTCTTAACTGCAGTTGAGGACTCTGCACAAATAAGTTTGACCCCACCCACTGCTCTTGACTCGGCATTCATCTTATTAGCTTCCGATGTAGCCAATAGTAACAGTGAGAAGGACGCTCCTATTCATCCTGTCAAAGTTCATCGTACTTCCAATACGTTCTCAGTTTTAGAAAAAGATGCAGGTAAATTACACGATTTAATTCCTTATGTACAATATAATTCAAATCACATCAGATCATATAATTCCTGTATTGCACCTTTGGAATATAGGCAAAAGACCAATTACAGTTCCTGCAGTTAAACTCCACCACCACCTTCCATCTACTACACACAATCCTGGTACGGTCCTTTTTTAATGCATGCAATTTAACGAAATAAAAGTTCAATTAGCAATCTGCTACTGTCCGAATATAGAAACATGGTGAACTGCGGTGTCCCCAGTTTTGGATTATCCGAAGGTCCCCATAAAATCCAAAGTCCCTACAACACGTTCTGTGGAGCGAGTGATGATACCGAGCCAATGCGGTGGCCCCACTCCGATTCCAGTTTTTCCTGTCGGCCCAAAGGAGACCTATGAACAGAAAGTAGAGAGAGTCATGTGCAGGGTCGAAGAATTGCATGGAATGAAAGTGAAGAAAAGCATCCCTCCGAGGTTCCTGAACTGGATGAAAGAAAACCCAATGAATAGCCATCCCATACGGTGCCAAATAGTGCAGAGTAAACGTCGAAGTTGCACAAAGCCGAAAAGGTTTTTTTAGGGAAATGAATTTAGATTTTATTTCTTCTTTAGTGAATGATACATATTAGTTTTTCAATAATAAAATAACAACATATTTCAACTATATCGTAGTAAGGAATCAATTTCGAAATGAAAATGTGGGAGCTGAGGCTGGATGATTTCTTGTGCAAGAAGGCGACAGGAAGCAGGCCCTGAAATACAACGATTGAATTAATATAATTGTTTTTAAGATAACAAAGTGACTCAATTAAAGCAATCGAGTGTTCATAAACTTAAATATTTGCAATAAAATCTAAAAGAAAGAAAATTAGCAAATACCTGAAGAGAAGAAACCTACATTTTTGTCCCATGTTGTCCTGCGAGCGTCATCCTTGCTGATTTCAGTTCCTCCATCACCGAAGAATTTTAAGTGAGTCCATCAAGTATTCATGGCCTAGATCGTGCCCCTCTTTGATCTTGGCCTCAATCAAGCCCTTGGAAAAGTACTCCTGTCTCTTGTTAATCTGGTGTATTAAATAATTAACTCTTTCCTCTTTCTCGAACAATGTGATGAAAATTGGCCTTTAATTATGCCTAAGGGTTTAATAGTTATACATGTGAAGTCACGACTCTTAATTGCCGCAGACACTAACAATAAATTCAATTTGTAGGAAAGGTAATCTCTGGGTTACCGAAACCTTCATTTTTGAGCAAACTGTGAAAGTGATAGCTTTTGTATGACTGATTTGTGAATTAACATAGGGATTTTTTAAACTACGCTTATGTAAGGACTAATTTTAAGTCTAATACAAGTTGTTTTGAGTTTCTAAGCTGAACTGGTTTCAAATGATTAAGCCTCAAACAAAACAATCGAGCGGAAAATGCTATTTTGAAACTGGTTCGGATTTAGCCGATTCTTGGCTTTGGTTTCCCTTTTAACTCAAACCTGACTTTACTCCCTAAATAAAAATCCCTTAATAAGTTAATGTGCAAAATTTGACATGTCCAATGCAACAAAGAGCTGAGATATGTCCAGTTTCACATCGTTTCAATAAACTACAAACACGCTCTGTAATATGATCATAGTCTTTGTCAAAACTTACAGCCTGACTCCTCTTCCATAGTTTTGAATAAATCAAATCAAATCTGATGGTATATGACTTACGCTAGCTTAATAAAGGGTCTTGTAAAAAGAGTTTTTGTATGATTATACTTTCAGGTACAAGATGTGCCGTAGTTTGATGCGATAATTTGTGAAACGTACTCAGAATGTTAGTGATTAGCTTGTTTTATAACACAGTTCAAAACCTGCCTGTCCCATTTCAATTTGTTAACATCCGTATCAAAATAAATTGAAAGTAGAAAGACTCAAACGCCACGAATGCTAGTCATTGCTTTGTACCAATTGTCATGACTGTGATAATTGCAAAAGTTTTGAAATGGCTTTTTAATGCATAAGGACTGCTGCTGGAAAACGCGGACAACAGTGAAACATGATTTGCCACCTATTAATGATAATTTTAGAGGATCCGTGGGAATATTCAGGTAAAATTTTGAATTTCATGATAATTATATATTGTTTGTTTATTTGATATTTAAGACCTTGCATAGTCCCAAATTAATACAGAGGACAGCGTTCTCTTATGCTGGAGGTTTCTATAGAATCCAAACAAATAGGAAGCCCTACATTTAATCTTACCAAAATTGGTTTTCAAATAAATCAGCTCAAACATACAACTGGCCTCGCCTCGCATACAAATGGCCAGAAATCATTAAAATAAAAGCTAATAGCTAAATTGCTAATAGTTATTCCTCGTAATCATGCTTTCAAAGAGTCGAACGAAACAACGCGACAAAGTTTAAGACTATTACGCTTAATTAATGCTCGACTATTAAACGAAAGTTTTCAGAAATTGAACTTAGACAGCAGTTCATAACATCAGCGTATCATATTTGACCTCTATAACCACTCCCACTCGAGGTCTCTTCCACTCAATCGCTCTCAACTTCTCTCTTCATAATCGTATAGATAACACCCCACGTATTATTATAACAACTTCTAAATTTCAAATCGACCTATTTATACCAATTGGACTTATTCTACCCCAAATTCTTGTTTGCTGAACCTAAAATTGGAAATTAACTGCAAACTATAATTTGTTTGATTTAAGTTACATGCACGATTACAGCTAAGGATAGAAGGTTATATAAGACCGGTCATTACATTCTTTCATGGCCAGCATCTTGTTTGCTTTATTTGCGCTGTCTATCTTGACCGCTAACATCATCAAAAAATATTTAATGTCTTAATAGAGAAGCTTAACAACACAAAAAGTCTTAAAGAAGCAACAAGGAAATTTTCAGGCCCCTAAGACTACCCTTACAAATCTACGCAACTGACATTAAAATCTCTTTTTTCTGATTCACTCTAACATCATTCGTTTGGTTTTTTGAAATGCAAATTGTCAAAAATCCTTTTTAGAAACCACTACGAAAAATTTCGGACAGCTTTCCTTTTCTCGTGAATTAATTGTTTGCTGTATCGCTCTTAAAATGATAACCCAAACAATGAAAGACGTGTTTGGTTTACGCCAATTAATATCCTACAAAACATTTCTTTCTCCTTTCTCCTGGAACCAAAAACAGCGGCGTCTGACTGATTCCTCATTTCCTCATTTTTGTATTTGGACAGCTACTGTTCTTTATAACATTGTCTACGTAACATTTACTGCTTGCAGCCTCGTCATTCTTATATTTTCTAAGACTCCAGCAAATTCGTTAGAAGTGACCATGGATGCTCTCTACTTGGCGATGACTTCAGGCCTTTTATGTCTATTCATGAGTATTGTGACCGGCCGATCAAAACATTTAAGACAATTTAACTCTCTTTTGTTCTTGGATGACTTCCTGTCAAGTAAACATATTCTTTATATTTTATTAATGTACTTTATAAAACATAATACGGGGAAACTCTATGAAAGCAAATGCGTATCTTTTTTTGTTTTTTTCAGAAAAGTACGATCTTCCTGTCAAGAACTTAGCACCTCTCGGATACTCCTTCATATTTGTGGTTAATGCCAACATTTCTCAAATAAGGATAAGGAGGACAACCACGTTAGAGAAAGAAGCTTTTATCATCGAAGCTCTCCTTATTTTGGTATCTATCAGCACTTTAAGTTTCCCTTCTTCCTATTGCTTTTGGTTTGTCATTGAAAAACTGGAACCGATGCATCGCATACTCTCCTACGTGTTGAACACAAGCATCACATTTTCTTTTAACTCTTGCCCAGTAATATTGTTTGTATACTTCATGACCCTTCAGCTAGGAAACACGCTTTGTTATTTCATAAGTATGAGCCTAATTTATTTCTTTTCAATTAACTCTTGGCTATCACTCATGACGTCAATCTCGTCTTCATCCCAAAAAACATTTGAATCAGAGAAAGCAAAAGGAATTAAATCATTTTACTCCTTCCGGCAAGTCAGAAACGATTTGGGACTTCTGAAAACATACAGAATGCTTCAAGTTGTGAATGTTTTGATGGACAGAATTGTCATAGACGGGTTTCTCGTAATCCAATTTGCAGCTATGATTGCAACAGGAATCATCTGTTCGTTTGCATGCATTCGTTGGGTAGACACCCTTTCCCCTTTGACAAGTGGTTTACTGATTGTTGGGGTGATGGTTAGTACATCAATCATCTACTTTCAAATAATTTTACTCTCGCGTATTGGGGAAAAAGCAACTGAGTTCTTAAAATGCTTAAGACGAAAAAATGTCCGCAAGTCGATGGTTTATCGCACGGTTCGGTCCTGTGGGACAGTCAGGTATGCAATGGGCAAACCGTTTTTTCTGCTAAGCCGCTTTACTTTTCTTATTTATCTCGAGGTTTTTCTTGATTTCCTTACAAATCTTCTTTTGTCTACTGAAAAGTAAGTTAGGTATCGAAATTTTAGATTCGTTTTAAGAGTTTTTAAAAATTACACCAAGCAGATTCTTGAAGCCCAGGAAGTAGATTCAAACGCACACCTGCAACGAACACAATTTATATGAATTGGGCCTTATAATTATTAATTTCAGTAGTATATGCTGAGTGGTCAAGTTTTTCAGGGATATTAAGAAGTGGTGAGAGCTGTTTGACCTTAAACAGTGAATCATTATAAGGAGTAAATTCAATAGCTAGAGATGATATTACAGGTTAAGTCAAGTAAAACTAACTTATTTACCGTAACAACTTAATCACCCCGCACTGGCTTGTTAGTTAACGTAGCAAGCTCATCTTTTGATAGACACAATTGACTATGCAAAGGTTTATTGGTTAAAAATTTGAAGTCAACCGGATACGGGCTCGTGGAGACCTGCTCGGAACCAACTTTAATGTGCTTCTTAGAATCTGACTTAAGTTAAGTCTCTAAGGCTAATATTACACCTATGTGTCGTGTTATTGGTTATTATTATTATTAAAAAGGACTCATTTTTTTAAGAGCAGCAAAAACATTCTATTATTTGGTTTTAAAACACATGAGATATATTAATTAACACAATTGAATAAGTTCTGCACGTTAGGACTTTATTTAGATCAATTACGATCTAATTCAAAGTTAGCTCACACAAAACTAACCTGAAAAGTTCGCTTCTTTCAGAGATTCTTTTAAACAAAATCATAAGCAATGGCTTGTGCATTTTAGTATTCTTTCCCCCTTTCGAAGGGTTTGGTTTGGTACCTGTGTTATGTAATTCTGTATATATGTAGCAGATTTTAGAAAATGTTCGAAGAGTTTATGAAGGACTTAATATAAATGATTGAAATGTAAACATGTGCAAAGCTTAGTGACATAATTGCTGTGCCATCTGTATTCGTAGATGTTTATAATTTGTATTACATTGCATTTCCACCAGAATGCTTTGACACTAATCTCCAATGGAGCTTTCAACTCTGATTTATTCTTGAGTCCCAAAAGACAACGTTGACAATGCTAAATAAATTAAAATTCACTAAATTTGAAGATTAGAATTTAGTGAACGACCTTCTGTTTCCATGTACTTCTAATAAAGCTCGCTTTAAATTAAAAGGCGAACCAGGAAGGAAGATAGGCTAGTGAGTAGGCTTATTGTATATTTCGAGTTAATTTTAACCTCCTGTGTTCAGGGAGTTATTATTTAATATTTTACGAACTGTCACCTTTGACCCTTCGCATTGAAAGAAAAGGTCATGGTCATAGATCACTTGTCACGTCACAGTTACTATACGACTTAGTTTCGTGTGAAATCTTATTTCCCACCAAAATTGGAAAAATGTCATCTGCTTTTACTTTACACTTCAAAGTCACAGTCTCGTCATGCTTCGTAATTTGAGATTTGGAGGTCTATTAATTTCTATCGATTACTCCCATGCGTACGTTTTCCGTTGAAAAATTTGACGAGATGTGGACTTTGAAAATAAACCAGGTAATTAACACGTTAGTAAAAACAAACTGTAAATGGGTATGTGTTGAGACTAGCACTCCTTTATTAAGAAATGAAACTTTGGATAAAATGCTGATTTGCAGCTTAAGCACCTTCACGCTGAACCGTAACTAACTTATTTTTCATCTTCCACAACAAAAATCAGATGTAAATGGAGAAATATCAAGAAACAGACCCCACAAATAAATCAGGGCAAAGATCGCAGTGGGATCTCTGCACTTCTAGGAATGGATGGGAATGATTCTCTCAGCATTGAGGCTTACTGAGTCAACTGGTGGACTGCTTTCTGGCTGAGAACTTATTTGAACATCTGCTGATTTGAGAATCCCAAGTAAACAACACTGTTACATATCTATGGATTGCGCAATAAAGAAATTACATAAAGTATTAATTAATCTCTCTATCTTGTTTGCTACAAGTCAGAGGCTTTTAAGAGTTCAATTGAATCATTTTAACCATGTCAGTTCCAAGTTTTTCTCTCTCATGTTTAGTTTTCCAATACAGCTGCGTGTTAATGTCTCTAATCGGTCTGCTCTGTACGTGCTTCTTCTGACAACTTTAGCTGGATTAAGTCCAGTTAATAAAAATCAATCGCGGATGATTACATGGTTTATGTCGGCAGTCGCTCCTTTTCAGTTGAACTAAAGGAAAGACACACAGACAGTTCAGTTTCGTCAACCATTCGGCCAAGCAGGATGCAGACCAACATTAGGATCACCGTCCTCGTCATTTTCGTAATGACACAATCACCAGGAATAAACACTGTAAGTTTCTTATCGAGATTGAAAAATCAATTTTATTCATAAATCTTGTAAATACTCTTCAATTGATAAGAAATTTTACGAAGATGAGGTGGACACTTACAGTGAGCAGTTTATTGTTGATCAACACAAAAACATGAGGGAACTGGTTAAGACCGAAGTAATTGAAACGGCACATGAGACGTGAGAAATATCTTAATAAGAAATTAATTTATAATTGAAATTTCAGTTGGAAAAATTATTTGGGAGTTTGGCCGATTCTTTCAACCAGAAATTGGCGGCCATTGAATTGAAAATGGAAAAGTCATTTTCAAAGTTAGCAGAATCAATTCACGAAATTCGCAAAAAAGTGGAGAAGAATGAACCGAAGATTGAGAATTAAATTTCAAATCTATCCTAGTGCAATTATTTCAATGTGGAACGCAAGGCGATCGAGTCAAATTTGGAAAAATCGTTTCTGAATTTGAACGACTCATTCCACAAATTTCGTCAAAAGCAGGAGGAGGCGAGTGATTTGAGGATTGACGTGTTAATATTCTAGGTCTCTGGCTCATTCAACGCAAGTCTGTCGAATAATCTTGTAGAGCTTGAAAATAAATTTGAAACTATCGAGAAGAATCAACGAGAGGCGTCTTGCGTAAAAAAATGTTCTGATGACTTCTTATGGTTAATTTAAAGGTTGTCGTTTTTGAGACGATACTGAAAGAAGTCGTGTGTTTCATTCTTTGTTTTTTTGGGAATCAGCTGGAGATGCTCGTTGGAAACGAGGACAGAAATTCATCACTCCTTCCTTTCGCAGTGGAGAACACAACTGCCATTTCCACTGGCACTCTAATTCCACCCATCCAGGTCAGAATTTATTGGTTTATTGCTCAAACTCTCTCTCAAATAATCCACAATATTGCAAATTAACACACCGAATAACACTGAATGCAGACAAATATGGAGTGTGTGTGTCTTTGCTACAGTTGCCTCGGATTGTCGTTCAGAAATTGGTTGAAGACGCGGGGACGATTGAATTCGACGGGCAGGAGAATTTACACCTGTGTCAGAAATTGTGGCTAATTGGACAAACAGGTGAGAAATTCATTGGGACTTGCAGTTTCGTGTTGGAAGAGAATAACTTGGGAAGCAGCTCGCCGCTCTCAATCTCTGGAATTGGATATGGTGAACAGGTATTACCGGGTGAGCAAAAATTACAGAGTTACTTACAATTTAAAATTAGTTTGTAAGAATGTGATTGATATTTTGTTCCACAGTTTCCAAGCTGATTGGAGCAAGGAAAGGGAATTTGCGAGTGTGCATCTGCTTGTGGTGATGTTGGCGATGGGAAACTCTTCTTCTGATGCCCAGCCTCCCAGCTTCAAACTCAGATTCAACCTCACCTGGGCACCAGA
>JAQGAD010001455.1:0-19540 GCA_034696625.1 Isotomurus palustris | reverse complement strand
TGTCATCCCCTTTCATCGCCAAATTTGCAGGCATAAATCTTTTGAGACGAGACGATATTCTTCGTGGTTGCTAACCGCGATGAACTCCCGATGGACTCACGATGTGTTTGTTCAGCCAATAATTGGAGTAGCCACCTCTGTTTCCTTCGTTTTTACAAAATGGATTAATACAAAACATTCTACAGCCTGTGACCCCGTGCCCAAAGGTTTGAGTACCCTTAAAATCTTCAAGTGTCCTCAAAACAGATTCACACAACAGCTGTAATGCGAGAAGATAGGAAGTTTAAGATGAAGATGGACGGAATGTTTTGTTTCGGTAGGAAGAACAGGGAGAACAGAACAGAGGAATCAGAAATGTCGATGTGTGGAGAAAAGAAGGAGAACCTGGAAGCAAAGTGAATGTTTGCTGTCAGCCGCTTTCTCATTCTGCAGTTCTTTCTTGTGTGGATTCTGGCAATCGGTGTAGCAATTTGTTCATAAGAAAATAGAAAGAATGTAATGTTGTACAGCAGAATCTGCCACAAGGAAAGGAACAGTAGGAATGTGGGCTAAAGGACTGGACGAGGCTTAACTTAATCTTAAATCATGCAAAGAAGAAACAACGTAAAATCCAACAGAGTATAAAGAAATTATTTTACAGGAAAGAATTGAATGCAGAGGTTCGAAGTTTCTTTCAAAGCAGGAAAGCGATACATTTGAGTTGCACTTGGTGATACACTTCTCTTCGAGGGGGGAGTGAGTTACTCTTTTATTTGGGTCTCTTCACAGTCAGTCGAGACAAAGGTTAATTCAAATACAAATTCCACATGAACAAACAGGAATTCACCTGGCGTTTAGGAAGGGGGTTTCCAAGGTGGCGAGTCGCGGGTCTCAAATGGGCTTCTTTTCTGTAATTTACCATTCAAATTGAACTTTCACTCGGCTTTTGCTTTCTCACGTTTCCCTCTCTGCTTCTCACTCATTCTGTGAGAGACAACGGACCGATTTAATTGCACCGATTTTCTACTGCAAACTACGAAGCAAAGGAAAATCCCTTCTGCAATCAGCCCAGCATTGCATCACTCAATTTTGTCTCATAGGTAGGGGAATTGACTTTAAATTACTTGTCTTGTTCCGCAGGGTGTGAATACAAGTTCAGTTTCCACGTGGCATTTAATTTCTTATTTGTGAGCAGTCTAATATTGAATATTGGTCAAAAGTCTCCTTGAGACATTTGAAACTGGTTTTTCACCAGTAGCCGATTTTTTGTGGCTCCTTGGTGTTTTGGTCGTTTCCCAATTTGAGTTGATATCGCGTTAGTTACAAACACACGAAAGAAGTTTTGCATAAATGTCAAAGAGCGTGGCATCTTTCAACGTTACATCTCTAAAATAAAATCTTTGAAAGGGATTTAAATCGATCTTTTTCATCTCGTTGCTTTACTTATTTTCTTCGCAGAATTTACTAAGGAATCAGTCGCACAAAAATTCATTTTTCTTTGACATGTTTACAAGCATCAGAATACGGTGAACTGAACATTTCCCTTTATTACAAGTGGACGAATATTCAAAACCGTTACAATCCCTCACAACTTATGAATTATGTGAATAGGCAGAAATATCCCCAGTGAAAGACATTTTGTTTCTTTATTGATTCTGCTCTTGCATTTGCACACAAGTTTACAGGCTGTAGAATGAATAATGACATTAATAATGAGATGTATTAACGTCCGCGAGGTGAGATGTCGGGTGTTTGCGAAGAAGCAAAGAGTTAAAGGAATTGTAGTGAAGATTTTAGTGTAGGTGTCATGCGAAAGAAACACTTGTGGATTACACAGTGGGAGTGTGGACTTCTACTCGCAGGGGAATTAGGGGAATTATCCTTTAACCCAACTCCAACTCTTTTACAACTCCTGCCATACCTTTCTGTGTTGTGTGGTAGCCTGTGGGTTTCAGAGCTGCAGGAGAAGGAGATCAAAAGGATAAGATACGATTAGCTGTGGTCTTTCGCTTTCCAGTGAAAGTGAAAGTGTCTTAACACCCACTTTGCTACGCTTATCCCCTGTCACTCAGAATTTATTGACATTATCCCGTCATCAAACGATACTCCCTTTAGGATTAAGGCGTAACAAAATAAGCTACCGGTTTACTCACGAAATACTACGCTACTGTTAAACTAAATAAGGAATAACTTTGAATACATGGACTGGTCATTCAAGAACATGACCATTTAGACAAGAAGCTTTAGTTTTTAAAAGCATCCTAGTTAATTCAAGTCTGAAAACAGGGAATCCTTAAACAGCAGTAGTAGAAGTGTAAAGCACAGCTTAAAGATTGTAATGAAATACGATGATGAACACGATTATGTTAAAACGCGTCCGTACTATTAGATTCGGGTTTTTGAAAGTAGGGGAAACGAAAGCAATACAAAGGCTGGGAATACACAGGGAAAGTTGTTTTCTCTTGCGGGACGAGTGCATTTGGTTCCGCCGAGTTGCTCTTCCGAGTGAGAAGTCCTCGTCAGACACAACAAAATGAATGTCTTCTTGTCGTCTCTTCGAATGATGTGGATTGTGCAGGGATGTAAGATTGTGTGAGCAGCAACAAATTTGTCTCATTCAAAGCTGATCGGGAAAGAAGGCAAGAGTCTCAAGAGGAACAGTCAGTTTTACACTAATCCTTCACTCTCACTCTCTCGATTTCCATCTCTCCTCCCGGAGAAGCTGATTGGGGATTTCTTGTGATACTTCCGTACCTGCCAACGTTTCACATTTCCCTTCGGCTACTTCCAGAACTTGTGAAGTGCTCCGTTTATACTCAGCAGGATTTCCAGTTAGAAAATGCCTGGAATTTGCTGTTGTTTCAGCTGTTGCACAAAGTCAACTAACAATGGGGTAAGTTGATCATTTCCAGATGGTTCTTAGTTACGAGAGACAAGTAGCTTCGTAAATAGTTTGGTTACTTTGTAATTTGTTCGGTCTTTCAGGTGGAAGGGAAGAAGAAGATTCTTTTTGGCAGGAAGAAATGTATTCATGGACCCATCCCCGTAGTCCACGTGGAACCTGCCTCGTCGGAAGGGGACTTCGAGGAGGTAACTCTTCCCTATCTACTTCCAATTAAGCCTGGTCCTCTGCAAGCGTCAACTCCGATTTGCACTCCCAAACCGCTGGTTTGGGAGAAATGCAAAAATTACAAGGCCAAAGTGGATCACGAGCCTGAGGAGACTGAAGGAGGAGAACAGACTTCTTCTTCAGAGAAATCTCAATCTACCCAAATTCATCCATCCAATGTAAGTCCCTCATCACCTTCTAACTTAACAAGAAATCTCGTAATCAGATGAAGAGAGGTGAATGAATGTCCCCTTTTATTTTGCAGGATTGAAACTTTTTAAAGAAATCTTATTCGACTTTTCGCATTCTAACTTAAATAGAACAAAAGTTTCTCTACTTCTGAAGAATGTTTAAAGGGAATTAATCCCAGTTTCATAAGTATTTAGAATTTAGATGTATTTCAACTTGTTAGAAGTAAGTCAATTGGTGCTCGGGAAATTAAAGAGTGTATAAATGAGATACGGACTTGAAGGATGTACCTTTATGGAGTGATAGGGATATTATCCTGTGATTGCTAGTGGATTAAATCGCGAACGCTCAAACTTGAGTGAAGGTTGAATGTCTGAAGATTGACACAATTCTGAGAGAGATAATTTGTGAAAAGGAGTGAGGAAAGCAGCACAGGATGGACGGAGTCGTTCTGGAAGGAGTAACGATGGCTTTATTTTAACGCTAATACCGTCAGTGTGCTATACACATTAACACTTAAGTAATTTACATGTGAGTAATGAAGGAACTCAATAAACTATTGGATAAGATGCTGTTACCTTACAATATACCTTTAACCTTATTCATGTAATTCTCTTGAAGTTACCAACAGAATAAAAAGTTATTTCTGAAATACTCTTCATTCTTCGTATTCTTCGTGCAAAATTGCTAATCACTAAAACCTTCATCTCCGTTGAGTTAAGGCTAAAGCAACAAATACATTATTCAGTCGATTTACAAACACGGTTCGTGCATTTCAAGGCGCTAAAGAGTGTGCCAAAGATATCATATTTAACCACCAAACAGAGATTTTTGTGTGGAAGTGTTTCTAATAATCGGACTTGAACTAAAATTCTGACAACTCACTTCTTAGGCCAGCCTGCTTGCCGGACGAATAAAACATTCACTCCTTCGTTTAGATTGTTGATTCAATCAGAGGAAACATGATGAAGTCTTGAGATCAAGCTAACAAGAGTGATGAAGACGAGAAATGGGGGGATAGTACAATTGAGGATGTCAAGCTGCTGCAATCAACTCTATACACTTCTCTTGTTCTTTTAAAGCCTTTTCCGCCAGTTTCTCCTGAATTCACATTCTTCTTGAATTGTCCTGAATCTTTATAGTGTATTTTCCATAATTACTTGAGGAGATGTAATGGCCACACCAAAACCTGAAGCTACTCGTTAGACAGGTCCTTTGGATTTCTTTCACCTACGCTTAACTCAATTTTTACTTGCGTCCACACTTCTCTCCAATGCGAGAGGAAGTCCAGCGTGCACAACAACTTAACCTTTGTCCAAGAAGATGTGGTGGGAGTTATTTAATTTATTTCAACATTCTACAAAGTGAATATTACGTGACAATTTTCAGAAACGATTTTGACGATTTGAAAGCAGTATGATGAAGCTCCACTGTTTACAGGTGCGTGGGATCTCCTGAGCCATTTTATTCACAGATTTCCAAATGTCAACGTGAATTCCCGAGCCACTGAGCATTTCGTCTTCGCATCCAAATTAATTCTTCGCTTGGAGTCCTCGTATACCCAGAGACACGGAGTTTACCACTTCAACCTTAACTCCAAACTTCCTTGATTGAATTAGAATCGGGGCCTTTCCTTCTTGACTTCTCTCCTTCCGAGTTATCCTACTAAAAGCGACTAAAAGTGTTTGATGATATGGATAAAAGGTCTGAATTACATTTCAGCTCTAGAATTGGAGAAATCTCACTACTTCCAGAAAAGTACTCACGCTATTTAACGAAGTATGCAATCCTCTGCTTGTTTGTTTCAGGCTGTAAATTGATGATATGCTTTTTAACAGTAGCGATATTATTTCACACACGGTTCTGCATGCAGATTGAAGGATTGAATTTCATTGGATTAAGCAGCACGCAGTCAGGTAAATCGTCTGATTGTCTGTCTTTCCTTACGTGTGCATCTGGCCTTGGCTAGGAGTGTGTTCTTTCTTTCAATTTTTGATTCTCTTGGTACTTACCTTCATTGTTTGTATAATAATTATCGACGCAACTGTTGCATAAGGCATCACTACAGAATACGTGCATTCAGCTAAAATCAAAGAAATTTCAAGATTGCCAATAAGCTTGTCATATTATTTTATATAATATTGTCATATATTCTAACAGAATGGAGGTAAAGAGAAAGCCTTGATTAAGTTAGCTGCTAGAACAGGCAGAAAAAGGCGAAAGCTTAGAGCAGTTTTGTTGTGTGATCTTGTGGATGAAGCATTATGAGAAAAAACTGCTAACGTGCGTGGGTTCTCTCTCCTTTCCTTTTTCTCCCCTTTACTAATTCTTAGTACGAGTAGGATGGGACACTAGTTGCTTCTTTTAATAAACTGAGCGATGGGAATTAAGGGGTGGACAAATTACTTGATTTTGCAAAATGTGCGGCGTTAAGAATACACGGAACATTTCAGCTGCCAAAGTCACATTGAAGTCGGGAAATTTCTTTGTGCTCAGCACAAGATGAATATTCTTCACCTAATTGAACACTTCTTGTTGGAAAGACTGATTCTCTACTCACGAAGAAAATGATTTGTTTCAAAAATTAATTTCATCACAAAGGAGACTGGGATTGATAGCAAGTAATTGTTTCTTTCCGACACCAAACTCATCTCATACATTTTATGGTACTAAATATTGTAATCCTTCTATTTTATTTTTCATGCTAAAATATCAGGTTAGGTGTTGAAGTTTGAAAAGTTATTGAGGTTAAAGCCTCGACGCTCACTCGTAGATGGCATTTGGCAATTTGTAGGAAATGAGATTCAAAGTAGCAGGATTCCTAAAAGTTTCAGGGGGAAACGTTTTAAGGAAAGCCAGTTCGCCGGACGAAAAATATGTTCACTCCTGCCATTGTGTTTAAATTCAATCAGGGATATCATTATTAATCGAACTAACAGAGTAATCTCAATCCCATTCACAGATGAGAGATATCGTAATGCTGTAATCAATCCAATAACTTTCTCCTGTTTCCCTTGAGTTTCTCCAGTTCACTCCATCCTTGTTTTTAGTCCAGAAGCTTTGGTTTATTTGCAATACTTAATTTTGCAGATGTGATGTTGATGCCTCAACCTGAAGCTATTAATTTGAAAGATCCTTTTGATTTCCTTCACCTACGCTTAAGTCAATTTTTTGCGTCTGAACTTCCTTCGCAAGCAATAGAAAGTCGAATATGGACAACAAATGAACTTTCATCCGAGAAGAGGTGGTGGCAAGTACTTTATGTTGTTCAACATTCTACGAAATGAATTAAATACTACGGGATGATTTTCAGAAACCAATTGAAGCCGACATAAAAGTGGCTGCACTGTTTACAGGTACGTGGAATCTCCCGAGCCTTTTTTAATTGTCAATGTGTATTTAGACGAAAATACACGAGGCTACATGCGATTCATCCTCACCATTGTGAAAAGTAAGATTTTTGGCTTTTGCCTTCATTCGCCTCTCCAATTTTATTACTCACACAGAATGAGTAGATTGATTACTTTCATACTCAGGCTTACTTTATCATCACACCCACATCAACTCTTCCTTTCGGTTTTTCATGCACCCGGAGTTTGCAATCTTGTTGTTCGCACATTAACTCCAAACTTCCTTGATTGAATTAATCTGAGGATACACTCCTTCTTGACTCTTCTCTCCTTCAGAAGAATCCCCTTCAAAGTCTTTTATTATATGGAGATAGAGAACTCAAATCATGATATATCTCACTACTTCCTTGCTGATGGTATTTAGCAAAGTACACACTGCCTTGCTTGTTTGTTCCAGGTTGTGAATTGATAATCGACTTTTAAAACCTAGAAATGGCCTACCTGAGATATTATTTCACCCACAACTGTACATGGAAGGTTGATATTGAATTTAAGTGGCTAAATTTAGTCAGGTAGCGAGGCTGTCTTCCCTTACGTATGGATCTGGCTGAAAGACAGTCGCTTTCTTCCACCATTCTGTCTTTAACCGAAGACTTACAAAGTCAAGTTGTTATTTGAACCTTTGCTTACATCTTTACCCACAATCTTACATTTATTTCTATGTCTTCTTTTTCCTTTACTGTTCTCTGCAGGTTAAATCACAATCCTTCCATTCGTAATTCGCTTTTAGCGGATCTTGAATATTTGTATTATAATAATCGATGCAACTGTTGCATAAGGCATCACAACAGAATACGTAAGCAATGGTACAAACACATGTGGAATAACTACGGCCTCTTTAAACTTGCCTTGTGTCACTGACGATGAAGTTTTGCTCTAGAAGGTTTCGAATGATTGTCGTCAGTTGTTCGTCTCGCATTCGTGCGTCACATTTTTACTCAGAAACAATATTCTCTGCTTCTTCTTACGCATTCCTACGTCTTGTTTCAAATGTAAAGAAGTAATTGAATTTATAATTCAGTGAAGTAGACGTACGTGCAAACTAAGAAGCAATAACTCACTGAGGTGGGTTTCTATCCTCAGGAAATAAGCACAATGTCGTCATTTGTTGTTAACCTGAAATTCATACTGTATTCTCTAAAGATTTTAGCAATCAAGATCGAACATATTTAACTTTGAAGCTAAATTATCAGGTTTTAGAGTAAAACATTTGCTTTCTTATGTAAATGTTTTGATGGATTTTGGATGCCAAAAAGTTTTCGGGGGAAGTGTCTTAAGGAAAGGAAGCTTGCCCGACAAATACATTCTGTTGTTTGGCTCAGTCAGGCTGCAAACTTATAATCGACTTTTGAAACCAAGAGCAGCAATAAATGTTCACCCAGAATTTAACGGTTACGTCGCGTGATTTACTTTCAGTGGGTTAACGGGCCTTTCTTTCCTCCTTTATGCATAACAAACACATGTGGAATATCTACGGCCACTTTTAAAAGTTTCATTGTGTTATTGGCGATGAAGTTTTACTTTGGAAGGTTTCAAATAATTGCAGTGGGTTGTTTCTCTTTTGTTTGTGCGTCAAATATTTTACACAGAAACGACATCCTCTGCTCCTACGAACGCATTCATACGTCTTGTTGCAACGGTAAAGAATCAATTGAGTTTCAAATTCAATGAACGGGACGTAAGTGGGAACTTGGAACTAACTCCCTACTTGGGGTTTCCATCCCAAGGAAATGTGCACAAAGTTGTGAGTTGTTGTTGAGCTGGAATTCAATCTGGGATCTCCAGTTATAATATATTACACGACTTTAAACTACAAATCCTTTCAACTGCATTTTTGTTCGTAGAGAATATTTCTATTGTAATCCAAGCACAGCTAAAGATTTCCCAGGTAGGCGATGAAGCATCTCCACAACTTCATCCTGGAGTAATCCACTTATTTCAATTGGGTGAGGTTTGAGGTTCCACCACATGATACACATTGATGCACATTGTGATAGATCACCTGGTGGAGTACTCGAAAATTTGTATCAGTGATTAGAAAGGATTTAGACTGATTGTCCTGATCCTGATGGAAGCAAGGAATTAAAAGTGTGTAGAATCTCAGCACAAGATGATATGTGAAAAATTAAACTCATTTTGGCATGTCTGTGTGTCACAGACAATTGCAATTATAATTGCACTGTTGCCTGTTACAAAATGAAGGAGAGTATCATCCCAGTTTGATGGGATGGAGGTAAAGAGAAAGTCTTAAGTGAGGTTGCTGTGTTGTTGGACAAACTTTGGATGTAGAACATTAAGGAATAAATGCTTAAGTCAGTTCTCTCTCCTTTGTTATTTCTCCCCCTTTACCAATGCTTAGCACGAGTAGGATAGGTCACTAGTTGCTTGTTTTAATAAACTGAAATATAAGGAAATTTCAAGGGCAAAGTTGGATCTGTCAGTCGTGATTTATTAACTAGACATGCTTACAATTTCTTAAACGAAGAATCGTCCAAACAACATGAAAGCATATCAAAGATTTCAATAAGTTTAGTTCGTACTTTTCCTCCCAACTGACATCATCTCACGCTCTCAAAACTCCTTGAAAGCAAACAATTTAATTATTCACTTTGCTGAGGCATCTTGCAACAAAAACTTTCCTCTTCTGCCATTCGCCTCCTGATACGTCAAAGTGATCCCAAGAATGCTTTTTTGGCATTTTGAAGTCCACATTCAATCAATTTAGACTTTGTATCAAAGTCTATGCAAGCTTATTTTTCCTTCAAAAGCAATAAAAAGCACACAGCAGCTTCAATCAATGTAGGTTGAAACTTGATACCGATTTTGTGTTTCAATCGGCAAAAAGTTGTGCAAGTGACCCTCAAAGAAATCCATCCAAGACAGAGCACACCTCAATTGCGATATCCACTGCTGTAAACATAATTTCTCATTGGACCGGCAGTGGTTGTTTGTTTGTGTGACATGAATATGTTTGGTGGGGAAATCTGCCTTCACCACTTCAACGCTGATTACATTTTGAACTCTCATACAATTATAAATAGGGTTGCATTTCACTTGATTGTGTGAGATGCTGGTGAAGCCCTGTGAAAGAAACAAATAAGACAACGAGCCGTCTTACTGTCAGAAACAGAAGTGGATAGATTGCGATCCTTCGCAAGAATAATGGGTTGAGTATTCATTTGGGCCCAAGATTGACGTAAGAAAATTATTTAAACAGATTTTCCACAAGGGTAGCAGCATTTTGGTATCTATTCAAGACACAGCATAGACACAAATCTCCTTGAGTTTGTGGGAGTTGTTTTGCGTTGGACATAACTTAATCACAAGCAATTATTAAGGTAATCACACAAATAGCAAAAACACATTTTGATACTTACGTGAACAAATCCAGTTGTTTGCTTTCTTCTAGTTTCTAAAGTATTAAAGCATCGTTTTGAGTTGTTTCTCCTTTCCCTTCTTCTCTTTCCGATCATCTGTCCTTTTTCTTCTTCTTTCTGAATCTGGAGCATAGTCTGGCACTTTCTGAAGGCATCCGTAGATTGACTTCACAAAAAGTACTTCTAATAAAATTGGTGAATGACAAATCGATCCTGGAAAATATAAAAAGAACATATTCTTTATTGCAATAAGGTGGAGAACAAGATTCCAGGGAGGAACACATAGAGAAAGTCAACCGTGGGTTAACTTCCACTCACATACAACTTATTTTTCTGCTTCTTCTTCATATTCTTTTTACTCAGAATGCGCTCATGTTACGTCATAAGTTTATTCTTGATTTGACATGTAGTGTTGAGTAAACAAGCGAATAAAGGATGAACATTCAGGATCATGGCATTTCATGATCCCATGTATAGAATAGAGTTTATTTTGTGTTCCCTGTGAAGACTTTGTATATAATGAAGTAACTGAAGCAAATTTTATACAATCCCGATACTTTTTTTCCACGGGAAATGGCGAATCTCAATAGACAGGTCGCAGGTTTTTATAAAAGAAACCCGGAATCACTCCTTCATCGTGAGAAGAAGGGAGAAAGATCCTGAAAAGGATCAGACACTGCATGGAAATCTTCTCTTTGTGGATTACTAGACCATTACTTATCAGTCTTTTATCTCCAAATTTGTAAAGATATTTTCCTTTGGAAGATGAGAGCAATATTCTTAGCAGTTACTGAGATCGCTAGCAATGATGATCTCCATGTCAGCATGTATTTGCCTGACTTAAACCAGTTGTGTCCTGTTTTTTCAAGCGGTTAAGTGTAAAAAAATCTTTCAGACACTGCGAGTGCAATAAAGTATGTTTTAAACGGGTTTCATGTGATTTTGGAGTGGAGCAGTCGCGATTCTCGTCTAATGTAAAGAAAGTAGAACCTTGGGTAAAAAAGTCCCCTGAGGAATTCTTTCCTTACTTGAACCATTAATGCAAAAGTGATGAATGAGAGAAAGGTGAGTGCGTTTGTTTGAGACTTAAGCCTTACAGATAATTCGTTTCCCCCTTTACTCAACAACATCCTTTCGGATAATGTATCAGCCGAACGACACAGATGAATTTGATATGGGATTTGATGTCTTCACCATAGGGAAATGGCAACAAACAGATTCTATGACGCTTAAACAGTAACAATTGAATTGAAGAATGTAAAAGCAGGAGTCATCGAATGGAGAAAACTTGTGGAGCATAAGCAGCTTTAAAATCTGTAGGTTAGTGTGTGGATTGTGGATTACGTAAGTGTGTAGTTTACTTTGAGGGAAGTCATCTGTCAGCCCACTGTCCCTCCTGTGTTGTGGGAGAGTAATTGTATTAATAAACTCTTCAGCACTTGATCTGTCAAACTAAGTGACTCGGTAACCTATAAGAACAAATACATCTTAGGGGACTTAAGCTCGCGGAGTTCAGGTCTACCCTAATTTCACACTTTGATTGCTGCGTTTACACATTCACAAGTCTTCTATACTGACTCCCCGCATTCTGTTCTTTGTGAGTCAGTTTTCAGTTGTTTTACGAGATCGAGGAAATCCTTAAACTCCCTTCTGTGAATTCTAATTTTTATTCAGCACCGTTGCTTGCTTGCCTTTTCGTTTCGATTTGGTGTTGCATGCAGAAAATCTCCTTATTTCTCGGTTTCGAATAGCATCATCATAATCGATTAGAAATACACAAGGTGTCTTTTTCTATAGTTGAAGAAAGTTTTACACACATCTACAAAAATTAACACTGTGAAAAGTTGCATTGTGGAGCTCACAACGAAGTTTGTTTTTTTAAGGCTTCAAGTCATTGTCGTCAGTTGTGTTTCGCTTGTTCAAGCGTCAAGTATTTATTCGGAAATATTTTCCTTCCAGTTTATACAAATTACAATACAAGCGAAGTCACGTATGAGTCTACAAATTCAATGAGCTTGACGTGCACATTATGAAGAGAATAACTCTTCAGTTGGGATTCCTATTCTACCGATGGTAAGCTGAAATGAAAGTGATTCAACATTTGAAGCCCCTTATAAATATTTCATTTCCATCCTACTTTAACAGTAACTTCTCCCCTTGTAGAACATAGTAAGTTTAAAGACGTCAGTATTCATAAGTTCACGTTTACTTTGCGTGATCTCCAGCTCCACACAATCATCCTGGAAGTCAATCATCATCATTATGATGCATATCCCTATCCTATAAATCGTGGGAATTGCAACAAAATCTGAAAACAACTTACACTACAAAAGTAAGCTATTGTTTGAGTGGTAGTAAATGTCAAATCTGTGTTTATCTCACATGTGCAAATATTTTGAAAGATTTGAATGTGGAAGTGAAGACGTAAAGGTGAAGAAGAACCACTCGGATGTCATGAAGGAGAGTTATGGCGATTTAAGTGTTTGTTTGGGGTGTTTGACTCTTTCACACTTATTTCGATTGGCTCTCACACACTCATGAGTTAAGTTGAGATAGCCAGACTAGACTCCCAAGGTGTTTTGGAATGTGTTCCGGGAATGATGTTGAATTCATAGTGATTCCAACTTAGCACACCTTTTCATCAGGCTGTAATCTGTAGTCCTCGCCTTTTACTCTTTCCTTCAAACGGAATGAAAAATGTTTTCTCTCTTCATCGATATCCTTTCGTACTACTCAAGGACGACCCTATTTATTCAAAATATAGACATCAGACCCTCTTGATTCTACGCTTTACAACATCGCTTCTACAACATTCAAATCCTTGAATTAAACGGAGGTGAAAGTTGAGTGTGAAAAACATAACCTGCACACAATTCAAATATCCACATATGCGAAATTTCAATGTCTTCTTCCAAAGTTGCGCAATGCCAAAAGAGATTCATGGAAATTTCCGTTCGTTGTGATAATTCGTTCTCTCCTGTGCGTTTGTCAGATCTCTCCTACGTAAATAAAACCCTGTTTTAGTTTTAAACTGTTCCATCACAAATGCAGGGCTTGTTTTAAATGCGAGAAAGTTTTAAGGCTCACTATTTCTCTAGAGAAATGTTTTTCGATCTCCCTTTCTCGGAATGGGGAAATTGAGATTATGCCACACGTGAGTAAATGCTGAAGTAGCCAAAACTAGAAACGACAAGTTGAGTTTGTGCGAATGCTAACGTGTGTTTGGTTGGTGTGGAAATGGGTAATCCACTCCCGGTTTCACGTTTCTTCCCACTTCAACCGCGTCCCGTTTCCAATAGAGATTCCATTGGTTGAGGGGGAATCTATGGAGTGTGTCCTCCTTTCCAGAAAGAGGAGCATTCACACAGGGACGGCCGTTGGGGTAGCTCAGTAGACGGAGAAAGCCGGTAGGGACGCAGCTAATTTACTCAGTCCGAGGAAAGTCTGAGAGGCAGCTCGTTACCATCCGAATTCTTCAATTTCTCCTCCTACACAAGAATTCCTAATTACCCAAGTTTGTATAACTGTGAACTTAATCCGTTAAAGAATGGGGAATTGTATGGGAAGCTGCTTTCGATCGCCAAGGCGTGAAGTAAGTGTACAAATGATTTCAAGTCATCTGTTGGGTAAGTTCAATTAGCAGTTGATGGTTTCTTACTTGTGATTTCCAGAGGGCAGAGGATGGTATTGAATTAATGGACCTTGCTCCCCAACCTCACCCAATTCCGGGAGGAAGGCGACCTACGGGGTCACAGGGGATTCCCTTAATTCCCGATACTTTCCCGAAAACTCGATTCCAAATGCAGGCTACTACATTTGCCCACGGTCATCCGTCAAGCAGCTGGGATTACTACTTTTGCCCTCATCGACCACAAAGACTTGCGAAGTACTAAAAAGGTCATCCCGAGTTCCAGATCCAAGACACAAAATTCCACACAAATTGTTTACCCCCAACTAAGGCTGGGAAGCTTAATTCCTTCGTTATTTCATTCGGTTAGGTTGTAGGTAATTCATTCGTGAGGAGATGAGGTTAGTAATCAATAGTTCGTATCTTCATCTCCTATTTACAAGTTGCGTCGTGTGTATTGTATTCAAAAGCGACGGAATTCTTACCGTGTTTGGAATCGTTGCATCGAGTTCTATAACTCAATTGGATAGAATTCATTTGGTTTGGTGGATAGGAAAAAGGAGACATCATTGGAATCTCATTGTCTTTTGGGCAAAGGAATCTTCAGAAATTGAGTAGATTGGCGAGTGTGATGAATTAATAGGTGCACAAATGTGATGTTTCATAAGTCAACATTTCCTAAGAATTGTACCAATATAAGTAATTGTTAAACGAAGGATATTGTATTTATGTTATTGTGTAAACTTGAGTAGAAAGACACAATGAAAGCCGATGGAGATGGAAACCTTGTAAGAAAAAGCTGTGATTGGAATTAATGCTAGTGTGGTTGGAAGAAGGTGAAAGGTGAGAGAAATCTATTTATGAGACAATTTTGCTTAGTGCTTTCTCATACTTACCAACATTTGGAGTGAGAAATGCAACGCGACCAATAAAGAGTTATGGTGTGGTGGTGTCAATTTTTGATGTTACAGTTTTAAACTTGGAGTGAAAAACTTGTCAAGTTGGATATGAGGCGGCAGAGTATTAGAAACAGCCACCAGTCATATCGAAGATTGAAGTAAATTTGTCAATCGAATGGAGATAAAGAAGCATAACTTATTAAACGCTCCATTGTCAGATCCGAATGAAGAATATATTCTGTAAAATGAAAGTGTCGTCGATGATATCCTGGTGCATTTTTATGGAATTCACAATGTGATTCAAATCCTGAACGTCAGAGGAGAACGGGAAACACAACTTTCCCTTTTGCATAACACTCGTAGCAGAGTTTTTAAAGGTGGAAGAGGTACATGTTGCTGTAGGCTTAAGTGAACAAGGGAATACAACTTGAGCGCTATCAGACCTATGGGCTTGTCTATCAGCTCCAAAGTATTCTCTTCATATATGTACATTTCTCTATGATCCTGATGCAGTTTATGGAGATTGCGTGTCTCGTCGACTTTCTCTGACAAAGTCAGTAAGTGTGGGTGAGCATATAAAAGTCACAACACACGGGAGTGCAATTCTAGTATCAATCGCGAGTGAGCCGTAGTCATTCATTCTTCTGCTTTTCCTGCTACTGAAGACGGATCCTTTCTCATCACTTCAGAGTTCAGATTGGCTGGAACACACGGTAAGTATCAGTAGAGTCCTTATGAAAACACAAATTATAACTTACGATTTCGAATCACTTTTTGTCTACCTTTAGTTTATAGTGGTGAGATCAATCATACACGCTTTTATAGCCTATTTCATAACGTTGTATGATGTTAAAGTGACACATTTCATTATTTCAGTTGGTGAGGCTTGGATTACATACTTGGTCATTTTCTCGCTAATTCACTGAGGCAGCATGGCCAGCTGGCGTCCAGGAATGATAAGGACTCCAGGAAAAGTAAGGGATCAGTCAACAGAATTCATTCGCGTAAAAATATCTAATGTTGGTCAATATTAAATGCTAATTGAGAGTGTTTGATTGCTTTACTTGCAGGTGCGGTCGGGGGAACGAATCCATTCCTTGATCAGATATGTTTTCAATCTCATTTTAACTGCCAGAAGATCTTACGCCAGACTGAACGAAGACATTTCTGAAGATACAAGCTCAGCGTCTGTGGGTCCTGGAAGCGTTTCGCCCAGACAAGCTGCAAGGATCGCAAAGTACGATCAACTGTCCCTATCAGAATGATTATTTTCTCATTATGTACTATCTGTAAATGTATGTTTTGTCTGTTATCTGATATTGAATGATTTCATCTTCAGATTCGAGAATTATTCACTTCATTTTTAAATTTCCTAAACCTGTAGATCCACTCACTCTGAACAAATAAACCGTACATGTACCTAAAGTATCGTTGGGATTTTAAGGACCTGATTGTTACCTGTTAAACTAAGGAATGCATTAATAACTTAACGAGTATCACAATGAATCCATAGCTATGTAGTTAATTATGTAAATAAAAGGAAAAAGTTGCTCTGATGCTCTGTCTGTTTTATTTTCAGGACTGATTGTGAATAAATAAAGACTTTCAGATCAGATACTTGTTAATATATAATTATTGTGCAAGGTTGTGTACACTTGCCCAACCACTTCGCATGTATCACAAACGTTTACAATTTATTAGCCACGTAGGTCAACCCCATCAAGGTCAAAGGTCACAGGTCGTCAAAATTTTAAACACCAACGCTAATCAAATGTGAAATCATTGGAAAGCTACTGCTATGCTATGTACTTTCCAGTGATATACATGTTAGCCACCCCCACTGACCCTAGGGGAGTGGCGTGGCTTTGGCAAAATTAGATGCCACTGGGAAACAATGCCCACAACCATGGTACACATTTCAGATGGCATTTCATCGCCCCCATTGACCTCAGTGGGTGTGGTTTCTGCAAAAGAAGACACCATATTGTCCACTTCCGATGCTTTGTTGAAATATTAAATGTTCCACTTTGTTTTAGAGTTGAGTTATTTATAACCTTGCGATAGCACACAGCATACGAGTGACACCCACGTTGCGTCGTGGCAAGTGGTTTACAACAAGTTGATGATTTAAATACGGATCTTTCAGCGTTTTACTTTTGTGTTTGAGATGTTAAGGAAGTCTCGTCCTTGTCTCATAACATGCAATTGTAGCCGGCTTCCTGCTGTAAGTCTCTCTTTCCCCGTGTGCTCGTCTACTTCCTTTGCACTTACTTACTTTCTCTTTCACCGAAGGGGAATCTGAGGCTTCGTGTTTCCGTAAGCCTCAAATTCTATGCACAAGTTCATATTATGAAGCCAATAATTCCAACCTGTCACATGTAACTCCATCTGCACCTGTAACTACTTTGTAATCGATGATGATTCATGAGCTCAGCAAAAGAACGAAGATATCCCGAATGTCCCTTTGTCTCACTCGAGTTCTGTGAAAGCTACTCAGCCGTATGCTTTCTCCGCAATATAAATTTCTTCTTTTATCACTCTCAGGAATACCCCGTACTTTGTGCTGGCTTAGTAACCACCCGTAATTTAGAATATTGGAGTAAAGGTGGTGGATCGGTTCAAATTTCAGGCTACGACTTAGATGTAAAAAGGCTTGTTTCACTCAGTGAATTTTGGCCTATTTTAAGGCGCATCTAGCACATATGAAATGCACCACACGTCTTCTAAACGTGCATTGGTGTAAAGAACCACCTGTACGTGACTGTAAGTGAGTACATTGGAGTGTACTTATGAGAGTTGGTGTTCCAGTTCATATACTAGACCACACTATGAGTTACATATATATCTCTTTTTGATTCAGGTAGTGAATATTCGCTGTCTCATTTTATAGCCGTGTGAACACGCTTTAAGCTATAAGTCCAGTTGTAAAAAAAGAGGAACTGTGCTTATAAAATATGAAAGGGTGTAGGTGGTTCGCACGAAATGTCAGCTTTGGTTAAGTTAAAAATAGGAATCTAATTTATTATTATCATTTATGACCTAATCGGACATTGCGATAAGTTAGTGTAAGTTATACCCGATCACGAGTCGACAGCGGATCAGGGAACTCGTCTCAGGTTCGTTAAGGACATAAGCTTCCTCAGCCTCAGAGTGAAGCAAAGTACGGACAAGTACAGACTAAGCGAGTTCACTGGAAGTGACTCGTATTTATAGGTATGACGACAAAGAATAGATTAGGAGGGGCTTCAGTCCAGAAGTCCCGAGTAAGGTATAAATAGAAAGAATAATAATTATGTAGGTCGTTATAATGCACTCAGTTGGGTGGGGAGTGAGCCAGTCTCAGGCTCATCTCCCTTGGCAGTCACAGCCGTAAGAGGAACTCTTACAAAGCGTACCAAACTTCTCGTATGTTGACGGTACATTTGTATAATGGGTCAAAGTACATCGATTAATACTTCACGCATTATAAAATAATATTTATATGCATTAAATTGACATGAAGGGTAATAAAATGTAAATTTTTTATTATTATTATTTCTGCCATTCTTAGACTTAGTTCCTTGAAACCGAATTAACTTACTAAGAAACTTGAAGAGAGCGAGAATGAACGAAGCACCAAATGAGTTAAAAGATATGGAAATTAAGCGTTTTGTATTCCTCCAAAATATTTGATGCTGTTTGCTACTATAAAGAATTGTTATAAATGAATTGTTACTGCCGAAAATGTAAATGCGAAATGAGATTCACAATAGGCCTAACGCTGTTGAGATAGCTGCATAAAATCGTTACCTTCATAGCAGGCACTACCAAGTTGCACAAAGGGTTTAATAAACTGTGATTTAAAAAATACTGTACAAGAATTGAGGACTCATCTAAAACACACATAAGCGATGACGCAAGTGAAAAAGGTTCAGACTTGTGCATTTTCATAAAATGAGCTATTTTAATCAGACTTGTAGAAGAACTTGAGTGGAAGCTTAAGTTCAATAATAAGATCAATAACAAAGAAGGACAACATCAGAGGTGACCAGCAAAAGGAGAATTCCGGACATGGAATCAACTTGCGACGCTTCTGTTTCAAAAGATGAGATTCAAAAAGGGGCCAACGCCGATTGGGCTCAATAAATTGGTTTTTGACTTGACTGAGCCTCAACGTTTGCTTAAGTCAAATCGAAAATAACATCAAAATACTTGAAAACGTATTTTGACTTATTGCAATGTGTGTTTATTTTATTTTACAAGCCTGTAGTGAAGATGTAACTAATATGAATTGTATGCTCTAATGCAGAAATTTGCCAAGTTTTATTTTTGCAGCGTTATTGGATGAATTACGGATGAAAATGAAATGAGGAATCAAAGTATCATGAATGCATCGGAAATTACCTGTTTGAAAATAAAATTCACATAACATATTACGCTAATCTCTAATTGACTAACAAACAGAAAAACAAAGAGATGGCAAAAGTATCGGCAGAATTTTCACAACAATGACAAGAAGATGAGAGGTTTTTACATTATTACGCGAAAGCCAAGCATCTGACTGTACTCGTTGTAGAAACTAAAGAATTACAGTTTTATACGAGTTTTAATGTGTCGGAAATATTGATAAGAATATGACGGATTTTATACAATCATTCATTTAATTGGAATTGTCCCTGTTAAATGTAGTTAACGAGAATGCAAAAAATTATAAAAAACCTTATTTTCGTTACCTATTCCTAGTATCTAAACACAATCACCTTTGAAAGATGCAAATATTATTATAAAAATGATGAAGATTTTTGAGACAATTTAATCACATTAATTATTTACAAGTTTCTAATAAAAACGTGAGCAAATATGACTGTGGAGTTTGTACTACTCGTAAGTGTATGCAGGGATTTGTTTTACTGAGCTGGAGGGGTCGTGAAGAAATATTAGTGTTTATGGTGATTTCGCTTTCACTGTCA
>JAQGAD010001454.1:0-19542 GCA_034696625.1 Isotomurus palustris | reverse complement strand
AAAATGTCTTGCAAAGCAAGATGCTATTTATTCTCGCAATAGAACTCCTCACTTTTTGCATTCGCTCAGTCCTAGTCATTTTGCAGTACAGAACACGCTAGTATTCTAGAGTTAGAGTACAAAGTCTGTACACTATAATAGTGTACACGCACCTACAGCAAAAAAATGCCTAATAACAAGTGTAGTATACTATTATAACAGACGAGATTCTCAATAACTATGATGTGCTTGAAATGTCTGAGTGATAGTGAGAACTGGAATTGATTGAAGATCCCATCCTTATAGGAATCATCACGCAGACGATTAATGAGATAGGTTGGGCTGTCTTGTCTGTAGTGGTATGCTTCTATCTCATATTTTCGTTATATATGGATTATAGATGAGTAGTACTTATTGATTCAAAGCATAGAGTGAGTGATGTGTATTTGACAGCCTATTCGTAGAAAAAGCAATGTTAGATGAACTTCCAGCCGAAAGTATATTACACCAGGTACTATTTTACTGTTTGCCAAGACATTCATAAAACCTGGAGAGACAGGTTTGAGGAATGGATTGTCAACTAAAGGTAATTAGCAAGGATAAATTGTACCTAACGTCGTTCTCATCTTTAACCAACTATCTGCGACAATAAAATCAGTCAAGAAGTTAGAAATCATGAATTTTTCAAGTTTTTGCTTACCTTTTACAAACAAACACACACCTTTCTTAATTGATAATCTCCCAACCCCAGCTGCTCCCATGTATCTTCTTTCTCCGTAAGAACCAGTAGAATAAATAAATTAGACCAATCAACTGGCTAAAAAGTCTCCTAATTGTCTTGACTAAGCACTGGTCTTCTGAAAAAATGAATTAACATGCACCAGCAGCAGTTGCTTGCAACACAGCAGCTGTAGTGCATTAAAGTCTCGAGCTAACCTACTAGCACAACTAAGTGTGTACACGTATCGATTAAACCAATCTACATTATACCATTCCTATTTAGTACTAACCTACTAACACCAACCAAGTAGTATTGTGTAAAATGACCTTCCTCAAGGATAAGGTACCCGGTTTAGTGTACAGCTAGTACATATCTGTTGTTTATACAGTGTACACGGGATTGTGTGAAAGTATGCCAAAAGTGTACGAACCAAACTGCACCGACAGCTTCAGACAACTACTTCGTTTAGCAGTTTGGACCTTGGATTATATTTACCAGCCACACTCTCTACTCGGCAGAATTTTGCGGGCAACAAGCTTGCTCACTACTTCAAACCCAATCTCAAGAGAGGATACCATGTATCAGGTAAATAGCACAACACCTTTCTTTCCCTTTCCACCGCCGCTACGTTTCGGGTAGACTGGAATACTGCAAATGTGAAAGTTTGCCTTTAAAAAATCATTATATAGTTTACCACAGTACGCTGCCAGACTCCCAGCTACACACTCTCACTTTACTACTTTCACTCGACTCCAAACCCTTCGTTCACCTTCCCATAGTCTCAGAACCTAAGTTTCGTCACAGGAAAGAAAGTACATTAACCATGCCCACCATCGCATCTTTCCCCGTTGTCCTTTTACAAGTATATTGGCTGTATATACACAAAAGTAGTGACTTACAGGATATACAGTCTGCTTGTAGGAATGAAGTAGACATTGCATATGAACTACGAAAGGGTTCGTATGAGATATATAGACCAACGTGTATTTGGTTGTATCGTCGGTGGCCTGTGAGAAAATACCTATGGATGGAGAAAGGTGGGTGAAAGTAGCCGAGGATAACAAGTCTAGTTGGGTTGTAGAGGTTTGTAGTTATATTAATATACGGACCTGTGTGGGTAGGGTGGTTAGAGCACTTAAGATGATGAACCCAAACCTACTTGTTCTTGTTAGAGACAGACAAACTATGTCATACCGATACTTTCAACTTTAGTGTCACAAGAAATCATTACGCTCAAGCCGAGGTGGACTGATCCAGAAGACATTCTACGAAGGATCCAAAGCTCAGAACAACAGGAGTAGGAATCAGGAGGAGACTAATATAAAGAAGTATGGGTGTAATTAGGCTTGGTATTTGCTACAATAATTAATAGGAGGTAGATTCTACGTACAAAAATGTTTTTAAGCTATGAGCTTGCTCAGATATTTGTGAACCATCAGTTTAGTAACTTATTTTTGGATTGGCAAAGTAGGTGACCTCGCAGGTACCACAGGAGGTGACTGCATGCTTGACAATCGCTGAATTCATAGTGTTTAAACACGCGCAGTGATTTTACGCTGAGTGAGGAAAGGTTAACGTGCTTTATCTCTTTCACAAAATGTTGGATATTTGGAAATGTCAGCTCATACAAAGACATGAGCGTAATGGATACTTTACAACGCAACAGAAACTTCAAATATACATTAGATTCTCGCTGTGACGATGTACATGCTATGGAACTGTTTAATCACCGAAACTGGAAGAGTAGATGTAGGCTGCTGAGCTGTGGGATTATTTTAGTACATACATAAGAGCGTAGAGATTGAAATCAATACATAAGGCTCCTTGTATCGTATCACCTGAATTTGATTGGTACTTTAGACTGAAAGCACACGGCAAGAAGCAACGGAGTATGAGAGAGAGCTGAGCATGTCGAGATCAGGAATGAACAGAGATGGTTTGGCATGTGAATTGAATACTTTTAATCACATATATATGCACCAACATATCATTAACGTGAGTCGTGCCTTGATACTCATGAAGGATCATAGAGCAGACGTTGTGATTAAATACGAGAGAGAAAAGAAGCTCGTTAATAGGTAGTTCTGCCATATGCTTACTCAAACTTTGTTCAAACTGCTTCTGGCTTTGAGTGAGATATTATTTTTTGCACTCAGATTTCAGGTAGGTGCAGGTTTCAAGAGGAGAAAGTAAAGAATTTACTTTTCGTCGAACTACTCTCTAGCTGCTGCTGGGTTTTGTGCTTTGAGGAGGAATCTATATTTTACGAGACGTGGAGCCCCAGTTCTTTGAACAGGCCACGCAGTGATAGGGATCTACAATCTGCACCTTATGGTAAGGAGACATGGCTTTCCGTGCTTTCTCCACCAATTCCAAGTATTATATTCTAATTAGTCATGCCCCTTGTAAATAACTTGAAAATAGTTTGACATTGCTACAATAGCTGATCAAAATTGCTGTCTAATAACTTGAAAATCATGTTTTTCGCAGGAAAACAATATTGAGAAATACTGATAAAGGTTACTCTTGCTACTTACGAGCACTCAAGTCCTTTGCTAACATGCTACCAAAGTCAACTATAAAATACGAGATAATGAAATCCTGGGATGGAGATGGTGTTCCTAAGAATTCTACAACTGTCCTGGAAATAACTAATATTTCTAATAGTAGTTTGATTGATTCAAAAATGCCTTTACAAGAAGGTGTTGTTATCAAAATTGATGCTCCTTACTTCAACGATCCTCAAGTTCCTAATGATATGCCTCCTGGATCCACCCCGCAGCTGTGGGACTACGAAGTAGTAGAGGTTTTCTTCCTCGGAAAGGATGACCATTATTTGGAAGCCGAATTTAGTCCTAAAGGCCACTACTTGCTGTTGCAACTACATGGGTACCGAAACATGGTGAAGGAATCTTTGCCATTGAAGTATTTTAAAACTGAAATCGACGAATCACTAGGAAGATGGACAGGGGAAGCTGTAATTCCATATGATTACTTTCCTCATCAAGTGAACAAGATCAATGCATACGCCATCCATAAGTCAGACCCTTTGAGGTGCTACATGTCTTTATTTCCAGTACCTAAGGGAAAGTACCCATGTCCTGACTTCCATCGATTGGAATTCTTCCAGCCTGTGGATTTTTCAAAGATAATTCCACCACCACAAGAATAAGACTTACAACCAACCAAATTTTCGTTCTTCGCTCATTGTTTAATAACGATATTTGTGTAACAATGTAAAGATTAAAGTTATAATTAACTGTATTTTAATAAATATTTATAGATACATTCAAGAAATAACAATATTTACGCTTCCCAATTTCTTATGGAGCAACATAACAAGCAACTATGTGTTAAAATTTAAAGTTTTTGTTGACGCATTAATAATAATTATTATGCTTGAGATTTTCTAAGTTGACTGCAGCTGGTTAGTAGCAAGCATTGTTTTGCTGACTGCATAAAACCAAACAGTAAGAACAATAAATGCAGATTATTTTCATAATTTCAAACACCAGTGGCGACTTGTAACAAAAAAATGTAAGGATAATCTTCTTATAGTACCCATACTTAACGTCCGGTCCGATTGTAAGTAACCCTATTCTTATACAATTTAATTAGCGAGTACTTTTGAACTATGACATGGGCTACCCACTTGTATTATGAGACGAGTCAGAATTACAGTTTGGAAAAGTTCCATATTGTAAAAACAGTTTTAAAAAACTTTGAACTTTCACGTGAGCTTGAATACAAGTTTCTTGACATTTCTGTTCATCCGCATTTGTCACATGTTCACTCATTCTCACTAGAATCATACACGCAAATTCACCAGTACAATTAGATTAAATATTTAAACTATTACTATTCTTTGATACAAGTCACAGCAAATATTATGTCGGTGAGACTAAATAATACTCATTCGTTATTACAATGATTCTTGCGCAGATTGTTCTCGTGTGGATACAACTATTATAACTGGGATTACTGGGTTATCTGATTAGGCTTATAATAACTTTCAGCTATTTCTTTCAAAACTCGCACTCTCAAGTTTACACTTAAGTTGCTTATTGGTTTCCTTTCGAACGAGGTTTTAATATGAGCTATAATCTAATGATGAAAGATACATTTTTACACAGTTGACTCTCAATTTTCTATTTCGACTACATTAATGATAATAAATAAACTTAAAGATGCTACTTCGTCACAAGTCTTTAATCTACTCTATTCACAAAATGAACACATCGATTTTCTGTAAGCAAACCGAGAATAATCACGAATAACAACCATTATTAAATAATCTAAACTTTCTTTTACGCACCATTGACACGAGCGTTGCAATGCAAATTATTTAAGTACTACTTGCGATTAAGATTTGAAGCGCTTCACTCATCAGCCGTGAGTACAAATGAGACGCAAGTCAACCCATAAATCTTCTCGTCACCTCGATTCTTATTATATATATAAAAGAACTCACGAAAACACTGAGTCATGTAGCTTTTCGACTGAAAAGCACTGAGGAATATACACCTGAAATAACACCGTAATCAATATAAATAACGCGATTCCCTGGTACAGTTGGCAGTGAAAAATTAACTTTTGCGATCTAACAAACAGGTTTCGTAGTTCGCAAACACATCAGTTCTTCTCTGTATTACAAAGACTCGTTTACGCTAAATCCTTAATTCTCCTTATTCTAAATTCTTGTCACCTGTATACTCCTTGTTATTACAGTGGAAAACTTATCAAACGTACGTATTCACAAATGACTGCAATTATTTGTATTAGGACAGTAGTCGTATTAATTGTTACACCTTACAAGTACCACTTTGCCGAATTGTATTTTTACAACAGTAAATCAATACAATAAAAATATTTCAGCTACGCCAGTTCGTACTTGTATTAAAAGTTTCTTGAGGGAGAATTACATTAAGTCCGTATAAATACCGTCACTATTACGTATAAAATCACCTTCTGGCTGGCAGCATTTGGTTGTGAGGATGATTATGGTGATATCCTTGATTTTGATTTTGTCCTGGATGCTGAGGTTGGGGTGGAAGTCCATGCGAAGGATGCTGGTTACTACTGGAACTATTGCTGCTAGTGAATCCGTGACCAGCTTGCCCGCGTGAGGAGTGGTTGTAGTGAGTGTACCCTTGATGGTGCGGCTGCCCTTGAGTATATACATCGTGATGTCCAGTTGAAGTTCCAGATCCTTTTCCGCCACTCATGCTGTACGCTGGGTACGATTGACCTTGCGGTCTGTGGTGGTGGCTGCTAAATCCATTTCGGTGCTCGTAAGGGACCTGTTTTGATGTTAAGTGATGCTGAGTTCCACCGGTGTGAGATGCTCCGCTGCTGTTATAATATGAATTATTAGGAGTCACATTTGCCGAAGCATGGCCACCATGGGGACCTTGCGAAACTTGTGTGGAATACGCTGAAGGATGGATTTTTGGATTTTGCATCACAGGATACGTAGCATTATGCTGGTGGTGAGAGAGATGTCTGGCATTTGAAGCAACGCCAGAATTGCTGAGGTTTCCACTTCCATACATAGCATGCGTTTGGCTCTGATTCGTCTGATGCTGCGACCCATAAGATGAATGGTTGTTCTGGTGAGAAGCATAAGGAAGAGACTGTTGCTGCTGCAATGAATTTAGTTGTTGCTGTTGCTGGTATGAGGTTTTACTGTGAACGCTGGAGGCGGTTGAAGAATTGTACTGTTGATGATTCTGACTCGACTGGAGAGCATAAGAATTGGTAGCTGGGGATTGTTTGTACAAGTTATTATTGTAAGAGACTCCATGTTGATATTCTTTTTGGTCATAACCGCTAATACTTGTAGACGCGGAAGAATTAGGCCGGTTTCCGCTGTTAAGCGTCTGCATTATTACTTGATCAACAGCAGACAAAATTGACTTCCCATCATGAGGAGGAGGAGGTGGTGGAGGAATTCTTGAACCAATTGGAAGCGGAAGAGAACATGGTTTCTGGTTCTGAGGCAGAGATGCATGTGACACTGAACTATGGTGGCCAGACGACTGAGGAGGTTGATGTTGATTTACGTTGTTATTAATCTGGTTACCACCGTTAGAAGACTGAGACGAAGGTCCCATTACTGATGTATGAGTCAACTGCAACTGAGATGATGAGGTGCTATTGGTAGCCGGGCCTCCGGTTAAAAATTGCTGGTGATTAACAGATTGTGCAGGTAGCTGGGATTGGGGAGTATTACTCTGAGATGCATGGTTCTGAAGTGTTAATTGTACAGGAATTGGAGATGAACTTGATGAATTGAAAGGGCTGCCTCTTTCATTGTTCCAGTCAAAAGATTTTCCTTTCGGTCTAAACTTAGGAGTTGAATTCAGACTGGAACACATATTTGAATTTGTTGTAGGCCCGCTTCCTTGTCCAAAGAGTTGTGGTGTTCCAGATACAGGTGTAATCGAAGACGGGGGATGTGAAATAGGCTCTGTGTTGGAACTACAATCTGAAGCGACACTACTTCTACCGTCGATAGAGCCTGCATGGGGAGAGTGTGACCGAGTCGTTTGTTGAGATCCACCCCAATTATTCCACCGTTTCTTAGGGTGTTGCTGATCTCCAGCTGGAGCCAACAATGAACCAGTCAGAGGCACAACAGGAATGTCGGATTTGTCAGCTTCTTTGGTTGAGTTATTTTCCAATGACTCCGTCTTTTCAGCTTTGATAGTAACATCTCCATTGGCATCAGTTCGAATATTAATTGTAGAGGTGTGCTTTTCACCGGTATCCGAATCTTCTTCGGCTTTAATATTTTTGCAAAATCCGGCAGGAGTAGGAATTCTTGGAGTTGGAGGCAATTCATCCATCAGATCATCGTCATACTGATCGTCATGTCTGGATGGGCTTGGGGTGCGAGGTATTTCCATAGCTAGTGGAGTCAGGGGACGACATCCCGACTCTATCGTGTCTTTATCCCTTCCTATTCTTGTATCGTCTTTCTTTGAAACAGTAAGTGACAGGGAACTTTCTACATTTTCGCCTCCGTGACTCCAAGGGTCCGAAACCAGAGGCAAATCTCTTCCTATTCCAGAATCTGGAGAAGTTGTACACTCGGTGTTTCCACAAGGTGTCTTTGGTCTTTCATGGTAATCTATAGACGCCTTCATATACTGACCACCATTAGTTCCCGTGGTTGTTGAAACATGGCCATTTCTTGGAGACATTGACTCTGTACTCCTTCTTCTTTTGTCTACTTCTTTTTCCGCAAAACAGAACAACCGTTCGAAGTTGCTAGAAACTTTATTTTGCCACTGCTTAGTCGGTGAATCTACTCTTGGGGCGTAAGGGCCAACTATAAAATGTAAAACAACACAAAGATAATTAGTAGAATTAACTTAAACGAATAATAATACTATACATTTTACTTACTGTCTGAGCCTGGCGTAGGAACTCTACGTATTCCACCGGGAGGAATAGATGTAAGTGTCAATCCAGGGGACAGCCTCGGTTCAGGAGTGTAATGGGCAGATGAAGGTCGAGACTGAGGAGTTACTGCAGATCCTGGTCGTGGACTAGGAGTCAAAGGAGGACACGTAGGAGTTGGAGTTTTAGGAGGGCCAACAATAATATCCAACGTTGAAGTTGCTACCATTGCTTGCTTTTTTGAGGGAATTGTAATATTCTGCAAACCAGTAAAACAAACGCAATTAATTATTTTCAATTTTTATTTTAAATCTAGCGTTCAAGGAAACACAATACACAGTTCTTGATTAAAGTTATACCGTCTCAACACTGACTGAGAAGCCCTACGATGGATTTTGTAAGGCTTGCTTCGCTTGTCCACTGAATATAGATTTATGTCTACTTGTGAGAATCCTTCTGTTATGCTTTTCTAGTACACAAGACTAGTCCAAGAAGAGACTTTAGTCATTAGACTCCTATCTGTCACTCGTTAGTGTTTTACCGATCTACTATCGACAACTAAATAATAATTAAATGGATCATTTAATAAAACATCTTCGCAGACTGACACATAAATCCAACAAAGAACAACAACCGTGTCAAATTCTTGATACTCTGCCTTTGGAGGTAAGTTAAGTTGGTATGTTACATTCACCAGATTCAGTTAGCATATAACTAATAATTCATGTAAATAATGAACTTCCAGATTTTCAACAAAATTCTTTCGTTATTGACGGTTCAAGACAGACTGAAATGTCGACTACTTTCCTCTTCAATTATGGCAAAAACCGATGCTTTATTCCAACACAAGTTCGTCTTAAGGCTAAGCGATGAGGTGTGTAAGAGTCGCCATACACCAACACCTTGGAATATTAGGCCCTCTGCTTTGTCAATCCAAGACAGATTATTGAAAAAAATTTCAAATCGATTTATTACCAACTACATCGTCTATGTAAACGCTGTCGAAATAAGCTCAACTATTTCTTCAAAGAACTTCCACAAAGTAGTTACTGAGATTCCACTCCTTCAGGTTCTGACTCTGAACAGTTTGGCACTAGGAGGTGAGTGACAGATACATATTTTTATAACTAATCATTTAAAAAACTAACGATGTTTTAAATTATATTTAGGTGAAACTATTTTCCCTGGTCCTATATTTCCCACTCCTATATTTTACAAAAAACAGTGCAGGCTTCGAGAGTTACACCTAAACCTTGAATACATTCCCAGCTCTGAAAAATTCTTTTCTACACAGACACTGATTAATAACTTGTTGGGAATGCGTGGATGGAACGCTCCAAGCCTAAAGGAAATATGTATCGAAGTGAAAGGCTCAACGTTCTCCGAACAGTTTTATTTTACATACGATCTTCTCCTTTCATCAATACCAAGAATCTCCTATGACGTTCTCGAGAAACTACAAATTGTGTCTCCGAGAATGAGACCGTTTCATTCCTTAACTTCTAGTTTGTGTGAAGGAATCAGTACAGTGAAACTCAAAACGCTAATAATTACATCATTATCATCCCAAGGAACCTTCTCACCAGCGGTGATATCTTTCATAATAAATCAAATTGAATTGAAGAATTTAATAATTCAAATACAAGCCCCCTTACGGAGTGTAATTATAAACGAATTACGCAAAGTTAACTCCAATGTTTTAGTTGAATATTGAATAATTCACTTATTTCCACTGTGCCAAACCATGTTCAAGTAAAGCATAATAAACCAGTAGTTCTTGTAATATAAATCAACACCAATAATGTTTTAATCTTATTCTTATGCACTTACGTTCATATTGTCGTCACTCACTCGTTTTCTTACAACTCGCAGGACACTTGCGTTACTATCCATATGCTTGTCGCCATCGCTTTCTTCTGGACAGTCAGAACTACCCAGAACAACTTCCACTGTTGTGACTCCTTTAGGATCTTCTCTAACTTTCTTCTCCTTAACCAGCGGAGAGGTCAGCAATATACTTGTACTTTCAACTGTGGAACTGTTGGCTTCATCTTTGGATGGATTGTTAGCGTTACTTATTGAGGAGCTTTCTAAGGTTATTGCAGAACTTTTTGCCATTGACATGATTCTCGCTTTTAAACCTGCAGCCAATCCCTCATTCATCATTCCATCATCCAAACCAGAAGCCTTCAGATGGTTAACTAATACAGTAGCACGAGATGAACTGGAGTATCCGCAACTAAATTCCAAAGCTTCTGGGATGTTTTCATTAGAATTAGATCTAGAAATTGGAGAATAAACAGCCCTAACGGGAGAAGAAGACGTACTGATAGTGATTAGGTTTCGAGATTTCGTTTGTACTCCTAATGAAGACTCTATTTCACTGTTCATTAACTCCGAAATCGTCTTCGAGTTACTTGATTTATCTGGGGCACCAAAATTCAAATTCCTGACAGCTTTCTGCTGCTCGGGACTGATGAGATGGTTCCTCAAGGCTACTTTGGCAGGAGATACTCCAGGGCCTAGAGTTATATCAGGAGATAGCTGAATCTTTTTCTTTTGAGTTTCGACTACACCTGGAGACGCTCGAGGAGGACTGCTCATTCTTGACTGGAAATGAGTATTATTGGAATGATTCATGGTTATTTGATTAGGAGTACTTCGCACTGAGACCATAGTGTGGCTACCATTATTACTATGATTGTTCCCTACACTATTTGAACTAGCAGGTTGCGAGCAGTTTTCATTACTGTGAGGAATAGGGCGAGAATTAGCTTGATGGGATCCTGGAGCGGATTGAGAGGTGTTTGGTGCCACACCAGCGTTATCTTCATTCAAGACTGATGTAATTATACTTTTAAGCCTATCCTCATAGAAGTTAACTTTAGGAGTAGGTGCATCTTCTTTAAGCTGGTGATTATTTTGAACTGGATGAGAACTTTCTTGGTTGATACTGGTACTGTGAGAAGAATTTCCAGAAACACTACACCCAGATTTTCTCCTAGAAGCACTCACTCGCTCAGGGCTTTTTCTTGGAAGTTTAGTACATGCTTCTATTTTCCTCCCTGTCTCTAGTATCTTCTTAGCAAGCACCTCTGGGTTATTTTCATTGATTTTACCAACATCAGGAATATCAGGCCACTCTTGAGATCTTGATCGCGAGAAATTCTTGTCTTTTCTCTGCACTGCTACAGCTACTGTTCCAGCTTTCGGAGACACTTGTTGAAGCTGTTGCTGCTGATTTTGAACTTGTTTTTGCTGTAAGATAGCATGGTGGTGGGTTTGCTGTTGTAAAGTAGTGGCTCGCTTCTCTAAAGAAACGATTTCAGGTTCGCACAGCGCCACTTGATTTTCAAGTTTCTTTCTGTACGATAAAGTCGTAGTGATTTCTTCCATCAAATGTCTGCGACAAATATCATCGATTTCAACCTCCGAAATATTGGCTCCATTTATCATTCCTAGCTGACGGCATTTATCTAATAACTCTCGTTTTCTTTCTCGAACATGGACTTCTTTCTGTTGCTCCAACTCTGATACTTCACTCTGAAGTTGGGTGACTTCTGCTTGAATTTCTTTATGTCGCAGAACAATATTTCTAGCCTGTAAGAACATGCAGAATTTTTGTAACATTTATACTAACCATTAAGTAATTAAGAGATTCATGATATCTTTGAGCACATGCAATACAGACCTCGGATAGCAAAGTGTCAGCGGTAGCTCCTTCCCCAGGAATATTCAACTCTTCTAATTTCGCTCGAAGTAATTTGGTAGACTCCGAGACAAGACGATCTATATGCTTCTGCAGCTGGTCTCTTCTTAAAGTCAAACCTTCTTTTCGACGTTTCTCTGCTTCAACTTGCTGAAGAATTTCGTCACGATATTCATCTGATTTCATTGTCTCGATAGCATCCAAGAATTGATTCTTATAAATCTCCAACAATTTGTGTAGTGCGTAAGGTGTGTCGCGACTCGTAATAGCGAGTTCCTCGTGTTTGATTACACCAGTTGATGCTGCACTGCTAAGTTGCGTAAGTTTTTGATCAACGGTCCCTTTCGCAGGGGGTAGTTTCTTGCCTATAAATGAGCATAATTAAAATCAAAATCCATAACAATTAATCCGTCCCAATAACACTAATCAACACTATCAATTAGTTTGGTACTTATGAACACACCTTGAGGAGAAGTACTTAATAGTGTCTGTGTATGAAGAAGATCTAGACCAGTTATCTTGATCACTTTCTTATTCTTGGCTTTCTTTAGTCGTCCCTTATGCTTCCTTCCTGCTCCAGAACTTCCCCCTCGAGCAGTCGTTTGGATAGGCGGCGGTGGTAAATCAATCATGATTTTCTTCAATTTATTGGCGTCCATCGACATAGAAGTGTCATCATTTTCTATTACGTCACTTACCTATAAGATTACGTAATTACACAATCAATATCAATCGATCAGTCACCATTAGAATTATTAATTGTTTACATATAGCTATAAACATATTCTTCAGTCATAAATTACGCAAGACTCTTTATTGCTTTATTACCTTGTTGTTGTTGACCTTAGTTTTAGACAGTTTCTTTCTCAACACCTTTTTCTTGCCTCTACCTCCTTTGGCTTTTCCTGTTTGAGAATTGGATCTTTGGCTGCTGCGATGATGAGCGACATGGTTAGTAGTTTGTGCCGTGTCGTCTTCACTATTTTCCTTGGAACTCTTTCCACGACTTGAACACCAATCTGACCATGCTCTACGCGTAGTAGGTCCCACAACTACGCCAACAACACCTGACTCTGGCTCGTCACTGGTGTCTGTGTCTGCTTCATTTTGGTCTTTTGAATTGGAATTAGAATTTGAATCATTTGAACTAGTTTCGATGGATTTCATTCCATTTGTTTTCCCATTAATTGCAATTCCATTAGCTATGTACAGAAAATATGTGTGAGAAGCAATGTACAGTTATAGGCTCTATACTACTAATGCATAACATAATTAAAAGAGGCTCACCGATTGTTTTACTGCGATTCCTGTGACCAGTTGTTGATGAAGACTCGTCATCTTTCTCTCGCCCTCCTGATTTCATTCTGGCAAAATATCTCTCTAATATCGTTCTATCTATTACATGTAAGAAGTAAGAGACTGGTTTGTTTGTCCACGAAACTGATCCTCTCATAGGATCCAATTCTGAGACGTGCATGATGGTTCCTATGTCACTTAAATTCCTGTCGGTAATTCTGAAGTTTAAAGGACAGAACGACTTAGAAGATACAATTCGAGCACCATCCCTTAAGTCTGCAAATCGTTCTTTCAACTGATGATCAACTGTAGGTCCGAATGCAAAATTATTGACGAAGACAATTGATGCACCAATTATTTTTTCCCGGAGACTTTCGTGCAAAAAATCTCCTTTCACGAGATTATACTCCCCGTGTACTTTTCCGTACCAACGCATCCACTTTTTGAAATGCTTGTCCATATTCTGCAAAACAATAAAATAATATTTAGGTTGGATAAAAAGAAGTAATATTAATACTACGTGCTTCTAAGCTAGAACACCATTCAAACATACTTCACTTTCTATCTATTCGAAGTTGCGTATAAAAAAACTTCTTATCATTCACCCACAAGTTCTAAAACCAAGGAAGTTGTTCATCATGACTTACCGTAGCATAAGATGATGGGACATCAGCTTTTTCTATCCCAAAACAACTTAGGCACTTTGTAGATGCAGCTACCTGAAGAACAACTTGCCCAACTCCAGATCCCAGATCAATAAAAACGTCTTCCTCTGAAATTTCGATCTGGTCGATCATTTGGCATACCAACTCGAAAGATGTTTCACCATATACTTCGGGTGAAAAAGGTTCATAGCAATTTAGCTTCTCAGGTTCAGTCACGGACATATTGTAAACTTGTTGAAGGATGTGCTTCAGCAACTGACGTGAAGGCTGCTTATTTAGCCTTTGCTTCGGCTTTGATGTTCCTTTTTCCTGGAAGTTATAGTAAGTGCTGACTGTTATTTCTATTTACTTGTCACAATATTCAATTATTTCTAGTCCTTAAACGTGACCTCTTCTAAAACTGAGCCATAAACCTCAGTTATTGCTCTTATAGGCATAGTGGGATGTTAAAGTGGAAGTCGGAATAATTAGTACAAGGGTGAAGATTACTTGATCATTCTAATGGTCGGAAATTCTACAGCAAATGACAACTTTATTATCAAGATGTCAAATACGGAATAAGGCCAACCTTTTTCACATTGAAAGATAAACGAATGATAAACAGCAACATCCCTTCTTTACAGTAGAAGTAATTAAGTAATGTAATCATAAAGACATAAACTTACCAATTGTAATATTGAGTCAATTGCTCTGTTGTATCGATCACACAGATTCTTCATGCTGTCATACGATTGTGGATTGTAGTCATTCAAACAATTATTCTCCATCGCCACCTTCAATTCTGGAAAGTCTTCGCACACCCATCTATTTAAACAGTTAAAATAGTATCATTATTTTTACGGATCATGCATATAATAATTTCACGTACAAAATCTATTACTTCATTCGTTTATTTTATTATCTATAATTAATAAATATTATGCAATGGCCTACATAGTCTAACCCTGCTACTACTTACTAAAATTAATATTAACCCAGTCATCGGTAAAACTAAATACGTCCATTCCAATTATGAAAATACGATAATAATATCCCCCATAAACCTACGCCGGCTGTGCCATGATCCAATCCCTTCTTTCCGACTGCGATTCGGTCATTCTAATCGCTGCCTGCATGTCAGCACGTCACATTGGCATTAAATACACAAAAGCAGAAAAACCTATTTAAGTTAGCAAGAAACAAACAGGAATAGTAGACAAAGGTCAAATCCTTGTCAAAGTACTTGGAACTTAGCGTTGAATTTAATTTTCGACCTTATTTGAGATGAATTTTTGTATTACTACTTTCTTTGTACAAAGGTCAACACTTCTTTTAGGACATCCATGCTCCATCGGTGCTGTACGAAATAATACTATTCATGAGAAGATGAAAGGACGAAATGGAAGGGAGTATGGAGTATTACGGAACCCTGACGCAAGCCCAAAAAGTGAACAAACGGTGAAAGCGGAACTCAATTTCGTTTCATCTCTTTCAACTCCAACTTTATTCGTTTTGCACCCTCTTGAAATTCTACTCCATCCGCTACCATAGAATGCACAATATACTACTAACTTAGCAATTCTATCGCCAACTCTGAAACCTGGAAGAGCTCTATGTTGTGCTTGTGCACCATGTCAGATCAATTCAGTCTTCAGTGTGAAAACAAGCCAAACTAAACTTTCGCATCGGTAATATAACAGATATAGCACGAAACAGTCCTAGACAAGTCTTTCAGTTAATCGATAAATCGCCACGTGCCTACAACACTAGTATACAGTACTTTCTCTTATATCACTCAAAGAGATAGTCTGGCACAGACATTTAACACCATGCAGTAGCCTGTATATATCTATTACCAGTACACGAACTTCACGTTCTTCCCATATATACTTAAGTAAGTAGTGTATCCTACGAACCCTCGTTTTACTTTCTACTCTACTTTCTCTGCGTGCACATAGACACAGTTGACACAAGTTCGGTCGATACGATAGTGGTGGCTACCACTATCACGAAGGCACAAATGCATTCTGCCGTTGCTTATATTCTCTTTTCATACATCACAACTTTGGTAGTCTGGCATACATGCCTTTCACTTTCAAGATTCACTCTTTCATCCACTTTCTCTTTCCTGGAAGCCAAAGTACCTTGCAAGCTTCGTTGAGAGCTTCCTTGCGCCCTGCACTGAATTTACGGAAGAACGACATGCTACTTGGAAAAGGACGGAAAGCCAAGCATTACTAAATCCGTGTAACCCGGAGAGAAAAAGTGTGGGCGTATACCGTAAAGGTTCAATTCCTTAAAAATATCTTAGGAAATCAATACAATACGCGCTCTTGAAGTGAAGTGAGTGCAGTGATTGATGACAGCAATGCTATCATACTATGTTATCGATTAGAAATCCCCACATGATTATCAGAGTTGTTTGCAGTAATTCATACTTCTGTGGTATTTAAAGAATCACAACAGAATTTGTTTTGGTTCACTATTCCTTTCAGTTTTCAGTCTAAGAACTACTATATAGTATTATATATGGAATAGAATAGAATTTTATTGAAATACAGTTAATACAGTATAAATTCGAATGTCTGTCAATACCTCAACCAATTGTCAACACAGAGTAAAAGATGAAAGAAAACATTGGTAGTAGAATACTACAAACTACAGGTCCTAATAATAAAATATTGATCTGGTTAATTAATTAATTCAAGTAATTCGAAAGTTACAGCTTAGAACGCGCACTATCAGACTTTGACATTGAGACCCACTGTGTATAGTGAACTGATCATTTCATTTGTTCACTATCGGGAGCTATATTTTATACTACTTACTATATTTTGATTATATTTCGATCTGACAATTTTTGGTTAAGTGCATTATTTACCTTTTATCTTAACAAATATGAAGAATCGAACCTTATTAGGGTTCCACGGACACACTAATGTGTACACAACACATTTTAAGCACTCACTAGTCACTACACATTTGGAGTATTATCATCAGAATTAGCTATCATAATCAGTTCGTTCACATTTTTCACTTGAAGCTGCTTCAAAGAGCAACAGGATTAGCGTTGTTCTATCTCTGCTATTAATATTGCGCAAACAAATCTGCATTTTCAGTAATGGACTAGTAGCGAGGTCTCAATCTCAATCTCATTGAACGCCGAATGCAACAAGCACCAACACAACACACAATCGACTTGCAGCAAAAACTAAAAGAACACTATATACAATACAGTCTGTCTGCAACAAGCAAGAGGTTATCCACCCTCCGGTCTGCATTGGGAAACTGCACTTTTGACTTTTAAATAATCTAACTCTTACTATTAGTCTCAGTGCCAGCCTAAGTACGTGCATAACTCTAATATTGGCATTGTAAAGAAAATGCAATATACTATACATTCATTTAAAATTCAGACCCCCAATTTGAAGGGTTTGCTTTGCTATCAAACCACCACAATTCTCACATTCACAGAGATTCGCAGTATTATACTTCATAGGGAATTACTCTGCAAACTAATAATTCCTACTAATTCCTTCACACATTTCTGTAATTAGCTATTTTCCTCCCTTTACCAACGAAAGAAAATCCCAGAACACAAATATTTATTAATCATCCTTTGTATTTCTCCACATGCCATTATCAGCATCAACAAGAACTTCAGTTTTGCCGTATAGCGAGATATTATGCAATGTTTATGCAATGGGCAAGCTGGGCTACACACTGTTCCAAAGAACTGGAAGTCTTAACATGCAACCTGTATCATTTAATTCACACTTCTTTCACGACTAATGTGTTGACTGCAGTGTATCGTCAAACAACTCTACAAAACTTACTACAATACTACAATTATAATATTGCAATATAAACAGTATTGATTTCCTTTTATATTTCATTCCGTAGTTTAGCTATTGCATCCATTCTCCTGATTTCCTAAACCCTACTTATCTTTAGAAAAGGAGCAGTAGAGCAAAAATGCTCCTCCGTGAGAAGCTGCCTACACTTGATTTCATTCTGTTGCTAATAATAGACACAGATTAAAATGGAGCAGTTTAAATACCTCGTCCTTACAGTTTTCATATGACTCAGAAACAGCCTCATAAAATGCAACTAATGCAAAAAAGCATAACGGTAGAAAATTAATGTACGTAAAAATGGATTTTTCAGCCTTATCTAATCCAATAAGATACATTACTTACCGTATAGTCTCGGCTATTTCGTGTCCTCCGTCCACTCGATCCTGTAAGAGAAAAAATCATAGTTGTCAAATCAAAGTTACAACTTCATGTGCACTTCTTTAAAATTCGACATTAATGAATCCCACATAACCAATAATACAATATAATATATATATCAACTCCCATGATTGCTTTTGCTTCTGGTGTTCTGGTTTCGTAAAAGACAAGTCGAAGATTGCACAATTGATGCCCATTTCTTTCTAACTTCTACTCTTGCATTATTTATCAAGCAATGTTGATGTTGCTCAGGTCTCCCTCGGTTGTGCGTTTTCCAGATAATTGTCAACAAAGAACAAACTTGAATGAGTTAAATACTACTCGGTAAACCTAACTGGCTAACTATTGACGACAGGGATATTTGATATATAATTCCTTGGACCGCCACTACTATCATTCATTCATCAAAAATTAAAAATTAACAGCAAAAGCAACTCATTGCAAACCGCAAATGCAAATACCTCTGCCTAACTATACATCCATAACGAATAACTTGCGCCAAAACAAAACAATCACCCTAAACAATAAATAATGTCCTTTTCACACAATGAACCAACTATATCACAACCAATAAAATATTAACCTATAACTTCAACTCAAAATGTTTTTCCATTACCCGTTCCTACTATTCTTACGATATATCTCGTAAAATGCTCAATCAAATAGACTTTATTATTACTCCACGCAAGATGCAACTAATAATCTCATAAACAAAATTATATAGCCCTTTTAATCTCCACTAAAAATGTAACGACTCTTTTTATACTCCAGCAAATAGGTTCATTGTGCTAATTTCTACAATTCTACAATTCTGATACCTACTCCAGTTCATCTTCACTATTATACGACATCTAAAATTTAAAAAATCATTGTAAACTACCAATTTAAATTAATCAAACTCACCTTGCCACTGCCAACACTACTTAATGGCCACTTATAAACCATCGGCTCAGCCCCAGCAGGACTGTGAAGTTTTAATTCTTGTGCCATGATCATCAATCCCAAGTGTCGACGACACCCGTCTACGTCAACTTCTTCCACCCGTACAAAAAAACAACGTCGCCGTCGACACTTCCTCCACCTCCTCGTGCGTCACGTCACACTAACTTTCTATCCAACTTGATCAGCAACAGGACACTCCCACAAAAGTGTGACCTGCGTGACCAACAACCGCAACCCCCCACTTCGAAAACCAAACAACTATCACACACTCACTCTCATACAATACAACCCCGCGTGACCCGTGACCCCCTCAACTATTCGGCACGTCTCAACTAATTTTCGAAACTCTACCCGTCGTCGCACGAACTGACACCATCACCACTGCCACTAACACCACTTAAGGTAAGAAAAACACCAGGAGGTGTGGGAGGAGGAGTAGCAGATGTCTCGTCTTCATCTTCCCTTCATTTCTTCTTCCTTCTCCACAGCCACCACGACCACAATCAACCACGACACTTAAGTCACCCTCTCCGTCACATTTTTGACGTGTGTGGAAGGTACACGATACACAAGCCAACCTCCTTTTGTCCCAAGGAATGATGATGATGATGA